>JAWCTZ010000087.1:0-82071 GCA_036850595.1 Rhyacichthys aspro | reverse complement strand
AGAAGAGAGGGTTAAACCGTGAAATCAGAGGAGAGAGGGGTTAACACTGCCCAATCAGAGAAGAGAGGGTTAAACCGGCCAATCAGAGGACGGAAGGTTAAACCAGCCAATCAGAGGAGATAGAATTACCTCGGTCAATCAGAGAGGGGGTTAAATCGGCCAATCAAAGAGAAAGGAGTTAAACGGCCAATCAGAGGAGAGGTTAAACCAGCCAATCAGAGGAGAGAGGGTTAAACGGCCAATCAGAGGAGAGGTTGTAAATCAAGCAATCAGAGGAAGAGGGATTAAACCGTCCAATCAGAGGAGAGAGGGTTAAGATGGCAATCAGAGGAGAGAGGGTTAAACCGGCCAATCAGAGAAGAGAGAGGTGAAGAACCAGCCAATCAGAGAGAGAGAGGGTAACCGGCCAATCAAAGGGGAAGAGGGTTAAACCGGCCAATCGAGAGAAAGAGGGGTAAACCGGCCAATCAGAGGAGAGAGGGTTAAACCGGCCAATCAGAGGGAGGGTTAACCGCCAATCAGAGCAGAGAGAGGGGTAACGGCAAAATCAGAGGAGAGAGGGTTAAACCGCCAATCAGAGGGGAGAGAGGTTAAACTGGCCAATCAGAGAAGAGAAGGGTTAAACCAGCCAATAAGAGGAGAGAAGGTTGAACAGGCCAATCAGAGGAAAGAGGGTTAATCCGGCCAATCAGAGGAGGGAGAGGGTTAAACCGGCCAATCAGAGAGAGAGGGTTAAACTGGTCAATCAGAGGAGAGAGGGTTAAACAAGGCCAATCAGAGAAAAGACAGGGATTAAACCGGCCAATCAGAGGAGAGAGAGGGGTCAGACGGCAAATCAGAGGAGAGAGAGGGTTAAACCGCCAATCAGAGGAAAGACAGGGTTAAACCGCCCAATCAGAGGAGAGAGAGAGGTTCAGACGGTAAATCAGAGGAGAGAGGGTTAAACGGCCAATCAAAGGAAGGTGTTAAACCACCAATCAGAGGAGTGAGTTAAACCACCAATCAAGGGAGAGGTTAAACCGGCAAATCAGAGGAGAGAGGGGTTCAACCCGCAAAACAGAGTAGGACAGAGGGCACAGAGTGAGGACAGAGGAGAAACATTGAGGACAGAGAAGGTTTACCGATGGTGGAGGTCTCACTCTCGTGTTCAGAGCCTAGTCCGGGCCGCTGGAACTGACCGAGGCCCCGTCTTCGTCCTGGAACAGAGTTAAATACCGACATCTCAGAGAAATAAACTTTTAAAGAATTCATGAATTAATTCAGTTTTTAATCCAACAGTTGCTGTTGAAGACAATATTAAACATTTAACCAGGATTAACATTTTGGCTACATTTCCAGCTTCTTTTCAGCTTTTTGATTCATCATTCAGCGATTCAGCGAGACCCCACCGCAGTGTGAGGTTTGTCCCACCTGTCCTGTACTTAGCAGCAGGTCCTAGATCCCCGCTCGAGCGTAGAGGGTCCATCTCCGGCCGTGGGCTCGCCTAAAATCACCACCATGGACCCTCCGACGGAAGCCAGGGCCACGGTAGAGTTTGCGCTACATCCCCCGTGAGAGAGCGCTGGTGCGGGAACGAGGGTTAGGGAGGTATCTCCAATGTCCCGCATGATCTGCTCCATCTCAGACCGAACTGGGCCTCGGACAACCTTGACACGAGGAGGGAGGGTTAAACCGCCAATCAGAGGAGAGAGAGGGTTAAACTGCCAATCAGAGGAGAGAGGGTTAAACCGGCCATCAGAGAAGAGAGGGTTAAACTGGCCAATCAGAGGAGAGAGGGTTAACACCTCTGCAGGCCAATCAGAGGAGAGAGGTGTTAAACTGCCAATCAGAGGAGAGAGGGTTAAACTGGCCAATCAGAGGAGAGAGGGTTAAACCGGCCAATCAGAGGAAGAGAGGGTTAAACCGCCAATCAGAGGAGAGAGAGGGGTTAAATTGGCCAATCAGAGGAGAGAGGGTTAAACCGGCAATCAGAGGAGAGAGAGGGGTAAAACCGCCAATCAGAGGAGAGAGAGGGTTAAACCGCCAATCAAAGGAGAGAGGGTTAAACTGCCAATCAGAGAAGAGAGGGTTAAACCGCCAATCAGAGGAGAGAGGGTTAAACCGCCAATCAGAGGAGAGAGAGAGGGTTAAACCGCCAATCAGAGGAGAGAGGGGTTAAACTGCCAATCAGAGGAGAGAGGGTTAAACTGGCCAATCAGAGAAGAGAGGGTTAAACCGGCCAATCAGAGGAGAGAGGGTTAAACCGG
The DNA here is from genome assembly GCA_036850595.1 of Rhyacichthys aspro. NCBI lineage: Eukaryota > Metazoa > Chordata > Actinopteri > Gobiiformes > Rhyacichthyidae > Rhyacichthys > Rhyacichthys aspro. The sequence continues at coordinate 79,825 of JAWCTZ010000087.1, read as the reverse complement.
CCAATCAGAGGAGAGAGGGTTAAACCGCCAATCAGAGGAGAGAGGGTTAAACCGGCCAATCAGAGGAGAGAGGGTTAAACCGCCAATCAGAGGAGAGAGGGTTAAACCGGCCAATCAGAGGAGAGAGGGTTAAACCGCCAATCAGAGGAGAGAGGGGTTAAACTGGCCAATCAGAGGAGAGAGAGGGGTTAAACCGCCAATCAGAGGAGAAAGGGTTAAACCGGCCAATCAGAGGAGAGAGGGGTTAAACCGGCCAATCAGAGGAGAGAGGGTTAAACCGGCCAATCAGAGGAGAGAGGGTTAAACCGGCCAATCAGAGGAGAGAGGGGTTAAACTGGCCAATCAGAGGAGAGAGAGGGTTAAACGGCCAATCAGAGGAGAGAGGGTTAAACTGGCCAATCAGAGGAGAGAGAGGGGTTAAACCGGCCAATCAGAGGGAGAGGGTTAAACCGCCAATCAGAGAAGAGAGGGTTAAACTGCCAATCAGAGGAGAGAGGGGTTAAACCGCCAATCAGAGGAGAGAGGGTTAAACGGCCAATCAGAGGAGAGAGGGGTTAAACCGGCCAATCAGAGGAGAAAGGGTTAAACCGCCAATCAGAGGAGAGAGAGGGTTAAACCGGCCAATCAGAGGAGAGAGGGGTTAAACCGGCCAATCAGAGGAGAGAGAGGGTTAAACCGGCCAATCAGAGGAGAGAGAGGGTTAAACTGCCAATCAGAGGAGAGAGGGTTAAACCGCCAATCAGAGAAGAGAGGGTTAAACCGGCCAATCAGAGGAGAGAGGGGTTAAACCGCCAATCAGAGGAGAGAGGTTAAACTGCCAATCAGAGGAGAGAGGGGTTAAACCGCCAATCAGAGGAGAGAGGGTTAAACCGGCCAATCAGAGGAGAGAGGGGTTAAACCGCCAATCAGAGGAGAGAGGGGTTAAACCGCCAATCAGAGGAGAGAGAGGGTTAAACCGCCAATCAGAGGAGAGAGGGGTTAAACCGCCAATCAGAGGAGAGAAGGGGTTAAACCGCCAATCAGAGGAGAGAGAGGGGTTAAACCGCCAATCAGAGGAGAGAGGGTTAAACTGCCCAATCAGAGGAGAGAGGGTTGAACCGGCCAATCAGAGGAGAGAGGTTAAACCGCAAATCAGAGGAGAGAGAGGGGTTAAACCGCCAATCAGAGGAGAGAGAGGGGTTAAACTGGCCAATCAGAGGAGAGAGGGGTTAAACCAGCCAATCAGAGGAGAGAGAGGGTTAAACTGCCAATCAGAGGAGAGAGAGGTTAATCCGGCCAATCAGAGGAGGAGAGGGTTAAACCGGCCAATCAGAGAGAGAGAGGGTTAAACTGGCCAATCAGAGGAGAGAGGGTTAAACCGCCAATCAGAGGAAAGACAGGGATTAAACCGCCAATCAGAGGAGAGAGAGGGGTTCAGACGGCAAATCAGAGGAGAGAGGGTTAAACCGCCAATCAGAGGAAAGACAGGGATTAAAGCCCGCCAATCAGAGGAGAGAGAGGGGTAAACCGGCAAATCAGAGGAGAGAGGGGTTCAACCGGCAAAACAGAGTAAGGACAGAGGGCACAGAGGGAGGACAGAGGAGAAACATTGAGGACAGAGAAGGCTTACTGATGGTGGAGGCCTCACTCCGTGTTCAGAGCCTAGTCCGGCCGCTGGAACTGACCGAGGCCCCGTCTTTCCTGGAACAGAGTTAAATACCGACATCTCAGAGAAATAAACTTTAAAGTAATTCATGAATTAATTCAGTTTTTAACCAACAGTTGTTGTTGAAGACAATATTAAACATTTAACCAGGATTTACATTTTGGCTACATTTCCAGCTTTTTTCAGCTTTTGATTCAGCGATTCAGCGAGCGCGACCCCCACCGCAGTGTGAGGTTTGTCCCACCTGTCCTGTACTTTAGCAGCAGGTCCCAGATCCCCCATCGAGCGAAAGGTCCATTCCGGCCGTGGGCCTGCCTAAAATCACCACCATGGACCCTCCGACGGAAGCCAGGCCACGGAGAGTTTGCGCCACATCCCCGGGAGAGAGCGCTGGTGCGGAACGAGCGCTTGTGAGGTAACCCAATGTCCCGCATGACCTGCTCCATCTCAGACCGACCTGGGCCTCGGACAGACCTTGACACGAGGAGGGAGGGTTAAACCGGCCAATCAGAGAGAGAGAGGGTTAAACCGACCAATCGAGGAGGAGGGAGGGCAAACTGCCAATCAGAGGAGAGGAAGAGGGAACGGCCAATCAGAGGAGAGAGAGGGTTAAACCGGCCAATCAGAGGAAGAGAGGGTTAAACCGGCCAATCAGAGGAGAGAGGGTTAAACCGGCCAATCAGAGGGAGAGAGGGGTTAAACCGCAATCAGAGGAGAGAGGGGTTAAACCGCCAATCAGAGGAGAGAGGGTTAAACCGCCAATCAGAGGAGAGAGGGTTAAACTGCCAATCAGAGGAGAGAGGGTTTAACCCGCCAATCAGAGGAGAGAGGGTTAAACCAGCCAATCAGAGAAGAGAGAGGCTTAAACCGGCCAATCAGAGGAGAGAGGGGTTAAACCGGCCAATCAGAGGAAGAGAGGGTTAAACACCGGCCAACAGAGGAGAGAGGGTTAAACGAGCCAACAGAGGAGAGAGGGTTAAACCGCCAATCGAGAGAGAGAGAGGGTTAAACCGCCAATCAGAGGAGAGAGAGGGGTTAAACCGCCAATCAGAGGAGAGAGGGTTAACACGGCCAATCAGAGAGAGAGGGTTAAACTGCCAATCAGAGGAGAGAGAGGGTTAAACACAATCAGAAGAGAGAGGGGTTTAAACCGCCAATCAGAGGAGAGAGGGTAACGGCCAATCAGAGGAGAGAGGGGTTAAACCGCCAATCAGAGAGAGAGGGGTTAAACGCCAATCAGAGAAGAGAGGGTTAAACCAGCCAATCAGAGGAGAGAGGGTTAAACCGGCCAATCAGAGGAGAGAGGGTTAAACCGCCAATCAGAGGAGAGAGGGGTAAACCGCCAATCAGAGAAGAGAGGGTTAAACTGGCCAATCAGAGGAGAGAGGGTTAAACCGCCAATCAGAGAAAAGAGAGGGTTAAACCGCCAATCAGAGGAGAGAGAGGGGTTCAGACGGCCAATCAGAGAGAGAGAGGGTTAAACCGGCCAATCAGAGGAAAGACAGGGATTAAACCGCCAATCAGAGGAGAGAGAGGGTTAAACCGGCAAATCAGAGGAGAGAGGGGTTCAAACCGCAAAACAGAGTAAGGACAGAGGGCACAGAGGGAGGACAGAGGAGAAACATTGAGGACAGAGAAGGCTTACCGATGGTGGAGGTCTCACTCTCGTGTTCAGAGCCTAGTCCGGCCTCTGGAACCTGACCGAGGCCCCGTCTTCGCCCTGGAACAGAGTTAAATACCGACATCTCAGAGAAATAAACTTTAAAGTAATTCATGAATTAATTCAATTTTTAATCCAACAGTTGTTGTTGAAGACAATATTAAACATTTAACCAGGATTTACATTTTGGCCACATTTCCAGCTTTTTTCAGCTTTTGATTCAGCGATTCAGTGAGACCCCCCACCGCTAGTGTGAGGTTTGTCCCAACCTGTCCTGTACTTTAGCAGGGCAGGTCCCAGATCCCCGCCGAGCGTAAGAGGGTCATTCCGGCCGTGGGCCTGCTGCTAAAATCACCACCATGGCCCCTCGACGGTAAGCCAGGGCCACGGAGAGTTTGCGCTCTCATCCCCGGGAGAGAGCGGTGGAGAGAGCGGGAACGAGCTAGCCAGGAGGGAAACCCAATGTCCCGCATGATCTGCCCCATCTCAGACCGACCTGGGCCTCGACAAACCTTGCACGAGGGGAGGAGGGAGGGTTAAACCGGCCAATCAGAGGAGAGAGAGGGGTTAAACCGCCAATCAGAGGGGAAAGGGTTAAACCGGCCAATCAGAGAAGAGAGGGTTAAACCAACAATCAGAGGAGAGAGGGGTAAACTGGCCAATCAAAGGAGAGAGGCTTAAACTGCCAATCAGAGGAGAGAGGGTTAAACCGGCCAATCAGAGGAGAGAGGGTTAAGGAGGTTAAACCGGCCAATCAGAGGAGAGAGAGGGTTAAACCGCCAATAAGAAGAGAGAGGGTTAAACTGGCCAATAAGAAGAGAGAGGGGTGAAACTAACAGAGGAAAGAGGGTTAAACCGGCCAATCAGAGGGAAGAGGGGATGGTTTAAACTGCCAATCAGAGGAGAGAGAGGGGTTAAACGGCCAATCAGAGGAGAGAGGGTTAAACCCGCCAATCAGAGAAGAGAGAGGGTTAAACCGCCAATCAGAGGAGAGAGAGGGGTTAAACAGCCAATCAGAGGGGAAAGGGTTAACCAGGCCAATCAGAGAAGAGAGAGTTAAACCGCCAATCAGAGGAGAGAGGGTTAAACCGCCAATCAGAGGAGAGAGGGTTGAACCGGCCAATCAGAGAGAGAGAGGGTTAAACCGGCAAATCAGAGGAGAGAGGGGTTAAACCGGCCAATCAGAGAGAGAGGGTTAAACCGCCAATCAAAGGGAGAGAGGGTTAAACTGCCAATCAGAGGAGAGAGGGGTTAAACCGCCAATCAGAGGAGAGAGAGGGGTTAAACCGCAATCAGAGGGAAAAGGCTTAACCGGCCAATCAGAGAGAGAGAGGGTTAAACCGCCAATCAGAGGAGAGAGGGGTTAAACCGGCCAATCAGAGGAAGAGAGGGTTAAACTGGCCAATCAGAGGAGAGAGGGTTAAACAGGCCAATCAGAAGAGAGAGGGGTTAAACTGGCCAATCAGAGGGGAAGGGTTAACCTGGCCAATCAGAGAAGAGAGGGTTAAACCGGCCAATCAGAGAAGAGAGGGGTTAAACCGGCCAATCAGAGGGAGAGAGGGTTGAACCGGCCAATCAGAGGAGAGAGAGGGTTAAACTGGCAATCAGAGGAGAGAGGGGTTAAACCGCCAATCAGAGGAGAGAGAGGGGTTAAACCGCAAATCAGAGAAGAGAGGGGTTAAACTGGCCAATCAGAGGAGAGAAAGGGGTAAATCGCCAACACTCAGAGGAGAGAGGGGTTAAACCGCCAATCAGAGGGAAAGGGTTAACCCGCAATCAGAGAAGAGAGGGTTAAACCGGCCAATCAGAGGAGAGAGGGTTGAACCGGCCAATCAGAGGAAAGAGGGTTAATCCGGCCAATCAGAGGAAGGAGGGTTAAACCAGCCAATCAGAGAAGAGAGGGTTAAACTGGCCAATCAGAGGAGAGAGGGTTAAATCGGCCAATCTAAGGAGAAAGAGGGTTAAACCGGCCAATCAGAGGAGAGAGGGGTTAAACCGGCCAATCAGAGGAGAGAGGGGTTAAACCGGCAAATCAGAGGAGAGAGGGTTAAACCGGCCAATCAGAGGAAGAGAGGGATTAAACCGGCCAATCAGAGGAGAGAGAGGGGTTCAGATGGCAAATCAGAGGAGAGAGGGTTAAACCCGCCAATCAGAGAAGAGAGAGGGTTAAACTGGCCAATCAGAGGAGAGAGAGGGTTAAACCGGCCAATCAGAGGAGAGAGGGGTTAAACAGGCCAATCAGAGAAGAGAGGGTTAAACCGCCAATCAGAGGAGAGAGGGTTAAACCGGCCAATCAGAGGAGAGAGGGTTAACCGCCAATCAGAGGAGAGAGGGGTTAAACCGGCCAATCAGAGGAGAGAGGGGAGAGAGGGGTTAAACTGGCCAATCAGAGAAGAGAAGGGGTTAAACCAGCCAATCAGAGGAGAGAAGGGTTAAACCGGCCAATCAGAGGAAAGAGGGTTAAACCGGCCAATCAGAGGAGAGAGGGTTAAACTGCCAATCAGAGAAGAGAGGGTTAAACTGGCCAATCAGAGGAGAGAGGGTTAAACGGCCAATCAGAGGAAAGAGAGGGATTAAACGCCAATCAGAGGAGAGAGAGGGGGTTAAACGGCAATCAGAGGAGAGAGGGTTAAACCGGCCAATCAGAGGAAAGACAGGGATTAAACCGCCAATCAGAGGAGAGAGAGAGGTTCAGACGGTAAATCAGAGGAGAGAGGGTTAAACCGGCCAATCAGAGAAGAGAGAGGGTTAAACCGCCAATCAGAGGAGAGAGGGGTTAAACCCGCCAATCAGAGGAGAAAGAGGGTTAAATCGGCCAATCAGAGGAGAGAGGGGTTAAACGGGCCAAACAGAGTAAGGACAGAGGGCACAGAGTGAGGACAGAGGAGAAACATTGAGGACAGAGAAGGGTTACCGATGGTGGAGGTCTCACTCTCGTGTTCAGAGCCTAGTCCGGCGTCGCTGGAACTGACCGAGGCCCCGTCTTCGTCCTGGAACAGAGTTAAATACCGACATCTCAGAGAAATAAACTTTAAAGTAATTCATGAATTAATTCAGTTTTTAATCCAACAGTTGTTGTTGAAGACATTATTAAACATTTAACCAGGATTTACATTTTGGCTACATTTCCAGCTTTTTCAGCTTTTTGATTCAGCGATTCAGCGAGACCCCCACCGCAGTGTGAGGTTTGTCCCACCTGTCCTGTACTTTAACAGCAGGTCCCAGATCCCCGTCGAGCGTAAGGGTCCATTCCGGCCGTGGGCTCGTCTAAAATCACCACCATGGACCCTCCGACGGAAGCCAGGGCCACGGAGAGTTTGCGCTACATCCCCGGGAGAGAGCGCTGGTGCGGGAACGAGCGTTTGTGAGGTAACCCAATGTCCCGCATGATCTGCTCCATCTCAGACCGGACCTGGGCCTCGGACAGACCTTGACACGAGGAGGGAGGGTTAAACCGGCCAATCAGAGGAGAGAGGGGTTAAACCGGCCAATCAGAGGGAGGAGAGGGCTTAAACTGCCCAATCAGAGGAGAGAGGTTTAACTGACCAATCAGAGGAGAGAGGGTTAAACCGCCAATCAGGAAGAGAGTGGTTAAACCGGCCAATCAAAGGAGAGAGGGTTAAACCGGCCAATAAAGGAGAGAGGGTTAAACCGCCAATCAGAGGAGAGAGAGGGGTTAAACCGGCCAATCAGAGGAGAGAGAGGGTTACACCGACCAATCAGAGGAGAGAGGGTTAAACCGGCCAATCAGAGGAGAGAGGGTTAAACCGGCCAATCAGAGGAGAGAGGGGTTAAACCGGCCAATCATAGGAGAGAGAGTTAAACCGGCCAATCAGAGGAGAGAGAGGGTTAAACCGCCCAATCAGAGGAGAGAGGGGTTAAACTGCCCAATCAGAGGAAGGAGGGTTAAACCGGCCAATCAGAGGAGAGAGGGTTAAACCGGCCAATCAGAGGAGAGAGGGTTAAACCGGCCAATCAGAGGAGAGAGGGTTAAACTGGCCAATCAGAGGAAGAGAGGGTTAAACCGGCCAATCAGAGGAGAGAGAGGGGTTAAACCGGCCAATCAGAGGAAGAGAGGGTTAAACCGGCCAATCAGAGGAGAGAGGGTTAAACGGCCAATCAGAAGAGAGAGAGGGTTAAACCGGCCAATCAGAGGAGGAGAGGGTTAAACCGGCCAATCAGAGAAGAGAGGGTTAAACCGGCCAATCAGAGAGAGAGAGGGTTAAACCGGCCAATCAGAGGTGAGAGGGTTAAACCGGCCAATCAGAGGAAGGAGGGTTAAACCAGCCAATCAGAGAAGAGAGGGTTAAACTGGCCAATCAGAGGAGAGAGGGTTAAACGGCCAATCAAGGAGAAAGAGGGTTAAATCGGCCAATCAGAGGAGAGAGGGGTTAAACTGGCCAATCAGAGGAGAGAGGGTTAAACCGGCCAATCAGAGGAGAGAGGGTTAAACCGGCCAATCAGAGGAAGAGAGGGTTAAACCGGCCAATCAGAGGAGAGAGAGGGGTTCAGATGGCAAATCAGAGGAGAGAGGGTTAAACCGCCAATCAGAGAGAGAGAGAGGTGTTAAACCGGCCAATCAGAGGAGAGAGAGGGTTAAACAGTCCAATCAGAGGGAAAGGGTTAAACCGGCCAATCAGAGAAGAGAGGGTTAAACCGGCCAATCAGAGGAGAGAGGGTTAACCCGGCCAATCAGAGGAGAGAGGGTTAAACCGGCAAATCAGAGGAGAGAGGGGTTAAAAGGGCAAATCAGAGGAGAGAGGGGTTAAACCGGCCAATCAGAGGAGAGAGAGGGGTTAAACTGGCCAATCAGAGAAGAGAAGGGTTAAACCAGCCAATCAGAGGAGAGAAGGTTGAACCGGCCAATCAGAGGAGAGAGGGTTAATCCGGCCAATCAGAGGAGGGAGGGTTAAACCGGCCAATCAGAGAAGAGAGGGTTAAACCGGCCAATCAGAGGAGAGAGGGTTAAACCGGCCAATCAGAGAAAAGACAGGGATTAAACCGGCCAATCAGAGGAGAGAGAGGGGTTCAGACGGCAAATCAGAGGAGAGAGGGTTAAACCGGCCAATCAGAGGAAAGAGAGGGTTAAACCGACCAATCAGAGGAGAGAGAGGGGTTAAACCGGCAAATCAGAGGAGAGAGGGGTTCAACCGGCAAAACAGAGTAAGGACAGAGGGCACAGAGTGAGGACAGAGGAGAAACATTGAGGACAGAGAAGGTTTACCGATGGTGGAGGTCTCACTCTCGTGTTCAGAGCCTAGTCCGGCGTCGCTGGAACTGACCGAGGCCCCGTCTTCGTCCTGGAACAGAGTTAAATACCGACATCTCAGAGAAATAAACTTTAAAGTAATTCATGAATTAATTCAATTTTTAATCCAACAGTTGTTGTTGAAGACAATATTAAACATTTAACCAGGATTTACATTTTGGCTACATTTCCAGCTTTTTTCAGCTTTTTGATTCAGCGATGCAGTGAGACCCCCACCGCAGTGTGAGGTTTGTCCCACCTGTCCTGTACTTTAGCATCAGGTCCCAGATCCCCCGTCGAGTGTAAGGGTCCATTCCGGCCGTGGGCTCGTCTAAAATCACCACCATGGACCCTCCGACGGAAGCCAGGGCCATGGAGAGTTTGCGCTACATCCCCCCCGGGAGAGAGCGCTGGTGCGGGAACGAGCGTTTGTGAGGTAACCCAATGTCCCGCATGATCTGCTCGATCTCAGACCGGACCTGGGCCTCGGACAAACCTTTGACACGAGGAGGGAGGGTTAAACCGGCCAATCAGAGGAGAGAGGGGTTAAACCGGCCAATCAGAGGGGAAAGGGTTAACCCGGCCAATCAGAGAAGAGAGGGTTAAACCGACCAATCAGAGGAGAGAGGGGTTAAACTGGCAAATCAAAGGAGAGAGGTGTTAAACTGCCCAATCAGAGGAGAGAGGGTTAAACCGGCCAATCAGAGGAGAGAGGGTTAAACCGGCCAATCAGAGGAGAGAGGGTTAAACCGGCCAATCAGAGGAGAGAGAGGGGTTAAACCGGCCAATCAGAGGAGAGAGGGGTTAAACTGGCCAATCAGAGGAAGGAGGGTTAAACCGGCCAATCAGAGGAAGAGATGGATTAAACTGCCAATCAGAGAGAGAGAGGGGTTAAACGGCCAATCAGAGGAGAGAGGGTTAAACCGGCCAATCAGAGAAGAGAGAGGGTTAAACCGGCCAATCAGAGGAGAGAGAGGGGTTAAACCGGCCAATCAGAGGAAAGGGTTAAACCGGCCAATCAGAGAAGAGAGGGTTAAACCGGCCAATCAGAGGAGAGAGGGTTAAACCGGCCAATCAGAGGAGAGAGGGTTGAACCGGCCAATCAGAGAGAGAGAGGGTTAAACCGGCAAATCAGAGGAGAGAGGGGTTAAACCGGCCAATCAGAAGAGAGAGGGTTAAACCGGCCAATCAAAGGAGAGAGGGTTAAACTGGCCAATCAGAGGAGAGAGAGGGGTTAAACGGCCAATCAGAGGAGAGAGAGGGGTTAAACCGGCCAATCAGAGGGAAAAGGGTTAACCCGGCCAATCAGAAAAGAGAGTGTTAAACCGGCCAATAAGAGGAGAGGGGGTTAAACCGGCCAATCAGAGGAAGGAGGGTTAAACGGCCAATCAGAGGACAGAGGGTAAAACAGGCCAATCAGAAGAGAGAGGGTTAAACTGGCCAATCAGAGGGGAAGGGTTAACCGGCCAATCAGAGAAGAGAGGGTTAAACCGGCAAATCAGAGAAGAGAGGGGTTAAACCGGCCAATCAGAGGAGAGAGGGTTAAACCGGCCAATCAGAGGAGAGAGAGGGGTTAAACCGGCAAATCAGAGGAGAGAGGGGTTCAACCGGCCAATCAGAGGAGAGAGAGGGGTTAAACCGGCCAATCAGAGAAGAGAGGGGTTAAACCGGCCAATCAGAGGAGTGAAAAGGGTCAAATCGGCCAATCAGAGGAGAGAGAGGGGTTAAACCGGCCAATCAGAGGGGAAAGGGTTAACCCGGCCAATCAGAGAAGAGAGGGTTAAACCGGCCAATCAGAGGAGAGAGGGTTGAACCTGCCAATCAGAGGAAAGAGGGTTAATCCGGCCAATCAGAGGAAGGAGGGTTAAACCAGCCAATCAGAGAAGATAGGGTTAAACCGGCAAATCAGAGGAGAGAGGGTTAAACCGGCCAATCAGAGGAGAGAGAGGGTTAAATCGGCCAATCAGAGGAGAGAGGGGTTAAACCGGCCAATCAGAGGAGAGAGGGTTAAACCGGCCAATCAGAGGAGAGAGGGTTAAACCGGCCAATCAGAGGAAGATAGGGATTAAACCGTCCAATCAGAGGAGAGAGAGGGGTTCAGATGGCAAATCAGAGGAGAGAGGGTTAAACCGGCCAATCAGAGAGAGAGAGGGGTTAAACCGGCCAATCAGAGGAGAGAGAGGGTTAAACCGGCCAATCAGAGGAGAGAGGGTTAAACCGGCCAATCAGAGGAAGAGAGGGTTAAACCGGCCAATCAGAGGAGAGAGGGTTAAACCGGCCAATCAGAGGAGAGAGGGTTAAACCGCCAATGAAAGGGTTAAACCGCCAATCAGAGGAGAGAGGGGTTAAACCGGCCAATCAGAGGAGAGAGAGGGGTTAAACTGGCCAATCAGAGAAGAGAAGGGTTAAACCAGCCAATCAGAGGAGAGAAGGTTGAACAGGCCAATCAGAGGAAAGAGGTGTTAAACTGCCCAATCAGAGGAGAGAGGGTTAAACCGGCCAATCAGAGGAGAGAGGGTTAAACCGGCCAATCAGAGGAGAGAGGGTTAAACCGGCCAATCAGAGGAAAGACAGGGATTAAACCGCCAATCAGAGGAGAGAGAGGGGTTAAGACGGCAAATCAGAGGAGAGAGGGTTAAACCGGCCAATCAGAGGAAAGACAGGGATTAAACCGCCCAATCAGAGGAGAGAGAGGGCCAAACGGCAAATCAGAGGAGAGAGGGTTAAACGGCCAACAGAGAAGAAGGGGTAACGCCAAGAGGAAGTTTAACCGCCAATCAGAGGAGAGAGAGGGGTTAAACCGGCAAATCAGAGGAGAGAGGGGTTCAACCGCCAAAACAGAGTAAGGACAGAGGGCACAGAGTGAGGACAGAGGAGAAACATTGAGGACAGAGAAGGTTTACCGATGGTGGAGGTCTCACTCTCGTGTTCAGAGCCTAGTCCCGCGTCGCTGGAACTGACCGAGGCCCCGTCTTCGTCCTGGAACAGAGTTAAATACCGACATCTCAGAGAAATAAACTTTAAAGTAATTCATGAATTAATTCAGTTTTTAATCCAACAGTTGTTGTTGAAGACAATATTAAACATTTAACCAGGATTTACATTTTGGCTACATTTCCAGCTTTTTCAGCTTTTTGATTCAGCGATTCAGCGAGACCCCCACCGCAGTGTGAGGTTTGTCCCACCTGTCCTGTACTTTAGCAGCAGGTCCCAGATCCCCTCGAGCGTAAGGGTCCATTCCGGCCGTGGGCCCGTCTAAAATCACCACCATGGACCCTCCGACGGAAGCCAGGGCCACGGAGAGTTTGCGCTACATCCCCCGGGAGAGAGCGCTGATGCGGGAACGAGCGCTTGTGAGGTAACCCAATGTCCCGCATGATCTGCTCCATCTCAGACCGGACCTGGGCCTCGGACAGACCTTTGACACGAGGAGGAGAGGGTTAAACCGGCCAATCAGAGGAGAGAGGGGTTAAACCGCCAATCAGAGGAGAGAGGGTTAACCCGGCCAATCAGAGGAGAGAGGTTTAACTGGCCAATCAGAGGAGAGAGGGTTAAACCGCCAATCAAAGGAAGAGAGGGTTAAACTGCCAATCAAGAGAGGGTTAAACCGCCAATCAGAGGAGAGAGGGTTAAACCGGCCAATCAGAGGAGAGAGAGGGTTAAACCGGCCAATCAGAGGAGAGAGAGGGGTTAAACCGGCCAATCAGAGGAGAGAGGGTTAAACTGGCCAATCAGAGGAAGAGAGGGTTAAACCGGCCAATCAGAGGAGAGAGGGTTAAACTGGCCAATCAGAGGAGAGAGGGTTAAACGGCCAATCAGAGGAGAGAGGGGTTAAACCGGCCAATCAGAGGAGAGAGAGGGGTTAAACCGGCCAATCAGAGGAGAGAGGGGTTAAACCGGCCAATCAGAGGAGAGAGGGGTTAAACCGGCCAATCAGAGGAGAAAGGGTTAACCCGGCCAATCAGAGGAGAGAGGGTTAAACCGCCAATCAGAGAGAGAGGGGTTAAACCGGCCAATCAGAGGAGAGAGGGTTAAACCGGCCAATCAGAGGAGAGAGAGGGTTAAACCGGCCAATCAGAGGAGAGAGGGTTAAACCGGCCAATCAGAGGAGAGAGAGGGGTTAAACCGGCCAATCAGAGGAGAGAGGGTTAAACTGACCAATCAGAGGAGAGAGAGGGGTTAAACCGCCAATCAGAGGAGAGAGAGGGGTTAAACCGGCCAATCAGAGGAGAGAGAGGGTTAACCGGCCAATCAGAAAAGAGAGGGTTAAACCGGCCAATCAGAGGAGAGGGGTTAAACCGGCCAATCAGAGGAAGAGAGGGTTAAACCGGCCAATCAGAGGACAGAGGGTTAAACAGGCCAATCAGAAGAGAGAGGGTTAAACTGGCCAATCAGAGGAGAGAGGGTTAACCGGCCAATCAGAGAAGAGAGGGTTAAACCGGCCAATCAGAGGAAGAGAGGGGTTAAACCGGCCAATCAGAGGAGAGAGGGTTAAACCGGCCAATCAGAGGAGAGAGACACCGCCAAGCCGGGTTAAACCGGCAAATCAGAGGAGAGAGGGGTTAAACCGGCCAATCAGAGGAGAGAGAGGGGTTAAACCGGCCAATCAGAGAAGAGAGGGGTTAAACCGGCCAATCAGAGGAGAGAGGGTTAAACGGCCAATCACAGAGAGAGAGAGGGGTTAAACCGGCCAATCAGAGGGAAAAGGGGTTAAACCGGCCAATCAGAGGAGAGAGGGTTAAACCGGCCAATCAGAGGAGAGAGGGTTGAACCCGCCAATCAGAGGAAAGAGGGTTAATCCGGCCAATCAGAGGAAGGAGGGTTAAACCAGCCAATCAGAGAAGATAGGGTTAAACTGGTCAATCAGAGGAGAGAGGGTTAAATCGGCCAATCAGAGGAGAAAGAGGGTTAAATCGGCCAATCAGAGGAGAGAGGGGTTAAACCGGCCAATCAGAGGAGAGAGGGTTAAACCGGCCAATCAGAGGAGAGAGGGTTAAACCGGCCAATCAGAGGAAGAGAGGGTTAAACCGGCCAATCAGAGGAGAGAGAGGGGTTCAGACGGCAAATCAGAGGAGAGAGGGTTAAACCGGCCAATCAGAGAAGAGAGAGGTGTTAAACCGGCCAATCAGAGGAGAGAGAGGGGTTAAACTGGCAAATCAGAGGAGAGAGGGGTTAAACAGGCCAATCAGAGGAAAGAGGGTTAAACCGGCCAATCAGAGGAGAGAGGGTTAAACCGGCCAATCAGAGGAGAGAGGGTTGAAACCGCCAATCAGAGGAGAGAGGGGTTAAACCGCCAATCAGAGGAGAGAGGGGTTAAACTGGCCAATCAGAGAAGAGAAGGGTTAAACCAGCCAATCAGAGAAGAGAGTGTTAAACAGGCCAATCAGAGGAGAGAGGGTTAAACCGCCAATCAGAGGAGGGAGGGGTTAAACCGCCAATCAGAGAAGAGAGGGTTAAACTGGCCAATCAGAGGAGAGAGGGTTAAACCGCCAATCAGAGGAAAGAGAGGGATTAAACCGGCCAATCAGAGGAGAGAGAGGGGTTAAACGGCCAATCAGAGGAGAGAGGGTTAAACTGCCAATCAGAGGAAAGAGGGATTAAACCGCCCAATCAGAGGAGAGAGAGGGTTAAACGGCCAATCAGAGGAGAGAGAGGGGTTAAACCGGCCAATCAGAGAAGAGAGAGGGTTAAACCGCCAATCAGAGGAGAGAGGGGATTAAACCGCCCAATCAGAGGAGAGAGAGGGGTTAAACCGGCAAATCAGAGGAGAGAGGGGTTCAACCGGCAAAACAGAGTAAGGACAGAGGGCACAGAGTGAGGACAGAGGAGAAACATTGAGGACAGAGAAGGTTTACCGATGGTGGAGGTCTCACTCTCGTGTTCAGAGCCTAGTCCGGCGTCGCTGGAACTGACCGAGGCCCCGTCTTCGTCCTGGAACAGAGTTAAATACCGACATCTCAGAGAAATAAACTTTAAAGTAATTCATGAATTAATTCAGTTTTTAATCCAACAGTTGTTGTTGAAGACATTATTAAACATTTAACCAGGATTTACATTTTGGCTACATTTCCAGCTTTTTTCAGCTTTTTGATTCAGCGATTCAGCGAGACCCCCACCGCAGTGTGAGGTTTGTCCCACCTGTCCTGTACTTTAACAGCAGGTCCCAGATCCCCCGTCGAGCGTAAGGGTCCATTCCGGCCGTGGGCTCGTCTAAAATCACCACCATGGACCCTCCGACGGAAGCCAGGGCCACGGAGACTTTGCGCTACATCCCCCCCGGGAGAGAGCGCTGGTGCGGGAACGAGTGTTTGTGAGGTAACCCAATGTCCCGCATGATCTGCTCCATCGCAGACCGGACCTGGGCCTCGGACAGACCTTTGACACGAGGAGGGAGGGTTAAACCGGCCAATCAGAGGAGAGAGGGTTAAACCGACCAATCAGAGGAGGGAGGGCTTAAACTGCCCATTTAGAGGAGGGAGGTTTAACTGGCCAATCAGAGGAGAGAGGGTTAAACCGCCAATCAAGGAAGAGAGTGGTTAAACCGGCCAATCAAAAGAGAGGGTTAAACCGGCCAATAAAAGGAGAGAGGGTTAAACCGACCAATCAGAGGAGAGAGAGGGGTTAAATCGGCAATCAGAGGAGAGAGAGGGGTTAAACCGGCCAATCAGAGGAGAGAGGGTTAAACCGGCCAATCAGAGGAGAGAGGGTTAAACCGGCCAATCAGAGGAGAGAGGGGTTAAACCGGCCAATCAGAGGAGAGAGAGGGGTTAAACGGGCCAATCAGAGGGGAGAGGGTTGAACCGGCCAATCAGAGGAAGAGAGGGTTAAACCGGCCAATCAGAGGAGAGAGGGTTAAACCGCCAATCAGAGGGAGAGAGGGTTAAACCGGCCAATCAGAGGAGAGAGGGGTTAAACGGCCAATCAGAGGAGAGAGGGGTTAAACCGGCCAATCAGAGGAGAGAGGGTAAACCGGCCAATCAGGGAGGGGGGGACCCGCCACAGAAGGAGAGAGAGGCCCAAACAGGCCAATCAGAAAGAGAGAGAGGTTTACACCGGCCAATCAGAGGGGCAAGGGCTAACTCGGCCAATCAGAGAAGAGAGGGTTAAACCGGCAAATCAGAGAAGAGAGGGGTTAAACCGGCCAATGAGAGGAGAGAGGGTTGAACCGGCCAATCAGAGGAAGGAGGGTTAAACCAGCCAATCAGAGAAGACAGGGTTAAACCGGCCAATCAGAGGAGAGAGGGTTAAACCGGCCAATCAGAGGAGAAAGAGGGTTAAATCGGCCAATCAGAGGAGAGAGGGGTTAAACAGGCCAATCAGAGGAGAGAGGGTTAAACCGGCCAATCAGAGGAGAGAGGGTTAAACCGGCCAATCAGAGGAAGACAGGGATTAAACCGCCCAATCAGAGGAGAGAGAGGGGTTCAGATGGCAAATCAGAGGAGAGAGGGTTAAACCGGCCAACCAGAGAAGAGAGAGGTGTTAAACCGGCCAATCAGAGGAGAGAGAGGGGTTAAACAGTCCAATCAAAGGGGAAAGGGTTAACCCGGCCAATCAGAGAAGAGAGGGGTTAAACCGGCCAATCAGAGGAGAGAGGGTTAAACCGGCCAATCAGAGGAGAGAGGGTTAAACCGGCCAATCAGAGAGAGAGAGGGGTTAAACCGGCAAATCAGAGGAGAGAGGGGTTAAACCGCCAATCAGAGGGGAGAGAGGGGTTAAACTGGCCAATCAGAGAAGAGAAGGGTTAAACCAGCCAATAAGAGGAGAGAAGGTTGAACCGGCCAATCAGAGGAAAGAGGGTTAAATCCGCCAATCAGAGGAGGGAGGGTTAAACCGCCAATCAGAGAAGAGAGGGTTAAACTGGTCAATCAGAGGAGAGAGGGTTAAATCGGCCAATCAGAGAAAAGACAGGGATTAAACCGCCAATCAGAGGAGAGAGAGGGGTTCAGACGGCAAATCAGAGGAGAGAGGGTTAAACCGGCCAATCAGAGGAAAGACAGGGATTAAACCGCCCAATCAGAGGAGAGAGAGGGGTTAAACCGGCAAATCAGAGGAGAGAGGGGTTCAACCGGCAAAACAGAGTAAGGACAGAGGGCACAGAGTGAGGACAGAGGAGAAACATTGAGGACAGAGAAGGTTTACCGATGGTGGAGGTCTCACTCTGTGTTCAGAGCCTAGTCCGGCGCCGCTGGAACTGACCGAGGCCCCGTCTTCGTCCTGGAACAGAGTTAAATACCGACATCTCAGAGAAATAAACTTTAAAGTAATTCATGAATTAATTCAATTTTTAATCCAACAGTTGTTGTTGAAGACAATATTAAACATTTAACCAGGATTTACATTTTGGCTACATTTCCAGCTTTTTTCAGCTTTTTGATTCAGCGATTCAGCGAGACCCCCACCGCAGTGTGAGGTTTGTCCCACCTGTCCTGTACTTTAGCAGCAGGTCCCAGATCCCCCGTCGAGCGTAAGGGTCCATTCCGGCCGTGGGCTCGTCTAAAATCACCACCATGGACCCTCCGACGGAAGCCAGGGCCACGGAGAGTTTGCGCTACATCTCCCCCGGGAGAGAGCGGTGGTGCGGGAACGAGCGTTTGTGAGGTAACCCAATGTCCCGCATGATCTGCTCCATCTCAGACCGGACCTGGGCCTCGGACAAACCTTTGACACGAGGAGGGAGGGTTAAACCGGCAAATCAGAGGATAGAGAGGGGTTAAACCTCTCTTCTCTGATTAACCCGGCCAATCAGAGAAGAGAGGGTTAAACCGACCAATCAGAGGAGAGAGGGGTTAAACTGGCAAATCAAAGGAGAGAGGTGTTAAACTGCCCAATCAGAGGAGAGAGGGTTAAACCGGCCAATCAGAGGAGAGAGGGTTAAACCGGCCAATCAGAGGAGAGAGGGTTAAACCGGCCAATCAGGGGAGAGAGAGGGGTTAAACCAGCCAATAAGAAGAGACAGGGGTTAAATTGGCCAACCAGAGGAAAGAGGGTTAAACCGGCCAATCAGAGGAAGACATGGATTAAACTGCACAATCAGAGCACAGAGAGGGGTTCAGACGGTAAATCAGAGGAGAGAGGGTTAAACCGGCCAACCAGAGAAGAGAGAGTTGTTAAACCGGCCAATCAGAGGAGAGAGAGGGGTTAAACCGGCAAATCAGAGGGGAAAGGGTTAACCCGGTCAATCAGAGAAGAGAGGGTTAAACCGGCCAATCAGAGGAGAGAGGGTTAGACCGGCCAATCAGAGGAGAGAGGGTTGAACCGGCCAATCAGAGCAGAGAGAGGTGTTAAACCGGCAAATCAGAGGAGAGAGTGGTTAAACCGGCCAATCAAAAGAGAGAGGGTTAAACCGGCCAATAAAAGGAGAGAGGGTTAAACTGACCAATCAGAGGAGAGAGAGGGGTTAAATCGGCCAATCAGAGGAGAGAGAGGGGTTAAACCGGCCAATCAGAGGGCAAAGGGTTAACCCGGCCAATCAGAAAAGAGAGTGTTAAACCGGCCAATAACAGGAGAGGGGGTTGAACCGGCCAATCAGAGGAAGGAGGGTTAAACGGGCCAATAAGAGGACAGAGGGTAAAACAGGCCAATCAGAAGAGAGACGGGTTAAATTGGCCAATCAGAGGGGCAAGGGCTAACCCGGCCATCAGAGAAGAGAGGGTTAAACCGGGAAATCAGAGAAGAGAGGGGTTAAACCGGCCAATGAGAGGAGAGAGGGTTGAACCGGCCAATAAGAGGAGAGAGAGGGGTTAAACCGGCAAATCAGAGGAGAGAGGGGTTCAACCGGCCAATCAGAGGAGAGAGAGGGGTTAAACCGGCCAATCAGAGAAGAGAGGGGTTAAACCGGCCAATCCGAGGAGTGAAAGGGGTCAAATCGGCCAACACTCAGAGGAGAGAGAGGGGTTAAACCGGCCAATCAGAGGGCAAAGGGTTAACCCGGCCAATCAGAGAAGAGAGTGTTAAACCGGCCAATCAGAGGAGAGAGGGTTGAACCTGCCAATCAGAGGAAAGAGGGTTAATCCGGCCAATCAGAGGAAGGAGGGTTAAACCAGCCAATCAGAGAAGATAGGGTTAAACTGGTCAATCAGAGGAGAGAGGGTTAAATCGGCCAATCTAAGGAGAAAGAGGGTTAAATCGGCCAATCAGAGGAGAGAGGGGTTAAACCGGCCAATCAGAGGAGAGAGGGTTAAACCGGCAAATCAGAGGAGAGAGGGTTAAACCGGCCAATCAGAGGAAGATAGGGATTAAACCGTCCAATCAGAGGAGAGAGAGGGGTTCAGATGGCAAATCAGAGGAGAGAGGGTTAAACCGGCCAACCAGAGTAGAAAGAGGTGTTAAACCGGCCAATCAGAGGAGAGAGAGGGGTTAAACCGGCCAATCAGAGGAGAGAGGGGTTAAACAGGCCAATCAGGGGAAAGAGGGTTAAACCGGCCAATCAGAGGAGAGAGGGTTAAACCGGCCAATCAGAGGTGAGAGGGTTGAACCGGCAAATCAGAGGAGAGAGGGGTTAAACCGGCCAATCAGAGGAGAGAGAGGGGTTAAACTGGCCAATCAGAGAAGAGAAGGGTTAAACCAGCCAATCAGAGGAGAGAAGGTTGAACAGGCCAATCAGAGGAAAGAGGATTAATCCGGCCAATCAGAGGAGGGAGGGTTAAACCGGCCAATCAGAGAAGAGAGGGTTAAACTGGTCAATCAGAGGAGAGAGGGTTAAATCGGCCAATCAGAGGAAAGACAGGGATTAAACCGGCCAATCAGAGGAGAGAGAGGGGTTCAGACGGCAAATCAGAGGAGAGAGGGTTAAACCGGTCAATCAGAGGAAAGACAGGGATTAAACCGCCCAATCAGAGGAGAGAGAGAGGTTCAGACGGTAAATCAGAGGAGAGAGGGTTAAACCGGCCAACCAGAGAAGAGAGAGGTGTTAAACCAACCAATCAGAGGAGTGAGGGTTGAACCGGCCAATCAGAGGAGAGAGAGGGGTTAAACCGGCAAATCAGAGGAGAGAGGGGTTCAACCGGCCAAACAGAGTAAGGACAGAGGGCACAGAGTGAGGACAGAGGAGAAACATTGAGGACAGAGAAGCTTTACCGATGGTGGAGGTCTCACTCTCGTGTTCAGAGCCTAGTCCGGCGTCGCTGGAACTGACCGAGGCCCCGTCTTCGTCCTGGAACAGAGTTAAATACCGACATCTCAGAGAAATAAACTTTAAAGTAATTCATGAATTAATTCAGTTTTTAATCCAACAGTTGTTGTTGAAGACATTATTAAACATTTAACCAGGATTTACATTTTGGCTACATTTCCAGCTTTTTTCAGCTTTTTGATTCAGCGATTCAGCGAGACCCCCACCGCAGTGTGAGGTTTGTCCCACCTGTCCTGTACTTTAACAGCAGGTCCCAGATCCCCCGTCGAGCGTAAGGGTCCATTCCGGCCGTGGGCTCGTCTAAAATCACCACCATGGACCCTCCGACGGAAGCCAGGGCCACGGAGACTTTGCGCTACATCCCCCCCGGGAGAGAGCGCTGGTGCGGGAACGAGTGTTTGTGAGGTAACCCAATGTCCCGCATGATCTGCTCCATCGCAGACCGGACCTGGGCCTCGGACAGACCTTTGACACGAGGAGGGAGGGTTAAACCGGCCAATCAGAGGAGAGAGGGTTAAACCGACCAATCAGAGGAGGGAGGGCTTAAACTGCCCATTTAGAGGAGGGAGGTTTAACTGGCCAATCAGAGGAGAGAGGGTTAAACCGCCAATCAAGGAAGAGAGTGGTTAAACCGGCCAATCAAAAGAGAGGGTTAAACCGGCCAATAAAAGGAGAGAGGGTTAAACCGACCAATCAGAGGAGAGACAGGGGTTAAATCGGCAATCAGAGGAGAGAGAGGGGTTAAACCGGCAATCAAGGAAGAGAGTGGTTAAACCGGCCAATCAAAAGAGAGGGTTAAACCGGCCAATAAAAGGAGAGAGGGTTAAACCGACCAATCAGAGGAGAGAGGGGTTAAACCGGCCAATCAGAGGAGAGAGAGGGGTTAAACCGGCAAATCAGAGGAGAGAGGGTTAAACCGGCCAATCAGAGGAGAGAGGGTTAAACCGGCCAATCAGAGGAGAGAGGGGTTAAACGGGCCAATCAGAGGAGAGAGGGTTAAACGGGCCAATCAGAGGGGAAAGGGTTAACCCGGCCAATCAGAGAAGAGAGGGTTAAACCGGCCAATCAGAGGAGAGAGGGGTTAAACCGGCCAATCAGAGGAGAGAGGGTTAAACCGGCCAATCAGAGGAGAGAGGGGTTAAACGGGCCAATCAGAGGAGAGAGAGGTTAAACTGGCCAATCAGAGGAGAGAGGGTTAAACCGGCCAATCAGAGAAGAGAGGGTTAAACCGGCCAATCAGAGAGAGAGAGGGGTTAAACCGGCCAATCAGAGGAGAGAGGGTTAAACGGGCCAATCAGAGGGGAAAGGGTTAACCCGGCCAATCAGAGAAGAGAGTGTTAAACCGGCCAATAACAGGAGAGAGGGTTGCACCGGCCAATCAGAGGAAGGAGGGTTAAATCGGCCAATCAGAGGAGAGAGGGGTTAAATAGGCCAATCAGAGGAGAGAGGGTTAAACCGGCCAATCAGAGGAGAGAGGGTTAAACCGGCCAATCAGAGGAAGAGAGTGGTTAAACCGCCAATCAGAGGAGAGAGAGGGGTTCAGATGGCCAATCAGAGGAGAGAGGGTTAAACCGGCCAATCAGAGAAGAGAGAGGTGTTAAACCGGCCAATCAGAGGAGAGAGAGGGGTTAAACAGTCCAATCAAAGGGGAAAGGGTTAACCCGGCCAATCAGAGAAGAGAGGGGTAAACCGGCCAATCAGAGGAGAGAGGGTTAAACCGGCCAATCAGAGGAGAGAGGGTTGAACCGGCCAATCAGAGCAGAGAGAGGGGTTAAACCGGCAAATCAGAGGAGAGAGGGGTTAAACCGGCCAATCAGAGGGGAGAGAGGGGTTAAACTGGCCAATCAGAGAAGAGAAGGGTTAAACCAGCCAATAAGAGGAGAGAAGGTTGAACCGGCCAATCAGAGGAAAGAGGGTTAATCCGGCCAATCAGAGGAGGGAGGGTTAAACCGGCCAATCAGAGAAGAGAGGGTTAAACTGGTCAATCAGAGGAGAGAGGGTTAAATCGGCCAATCAGAGAAAAGACAGGGATTAAACCGGCCAATCAGAGGAGAGAGAGGGGTTCAGACGGCAAATCAGAGGAGAGAGGGTTAAACCGGCCAATCAGAGGAAAGACAGGGATTAAACCGCCCAATCAGAGGAGAGAGAGGGGTTAAACCGGCAAATCAGAGGAGAGAGGGGTTCAACCGGCAAAACAGAGTAAGGACAGAGGGCACAGAGTGAGGACAGAGGAGAAACATTGAGGACAGAGAAGGTTTACCGATGGTGGAGGTCTCACTCTCGTGTTCAGAGCCTAGTCCGGCGCCGCTGGAACTGACCGAGGCCCCGTCTTCGTCCTGGAACAGAGTTAAATACCGACATCTCAGAGAAATAAACTTTAAAGTAATTCATGAATTAATTCAATTTTTAATCCAACAGTTGTTGTTGAAGACAATATTAAACATTTAACCAGGATTTACATTTTGGCTACATTTCCAGCTTTTTTCAGCTTTTTGATTCAGCGATTCAGCGATTCAGCGAGACCCCCACCGCAGTGTGAGGTTTGTCCCACCTGTCCTGTACTTTAGCAGCAGGTCCCAGATCCCCCGTCGAGCGTAAGGGTCCATTCCGGCCGTGGGCCTCGCCTAAAATCACCACCATGGACCCTCCGACGGAAGCCAGGGCCACGGAGAGTTTGCGCTACATCCCCCGGGAGAGAGCGCTGGTGCGGGAACGAGCGCTTGTGAGGTAACCCAATGTCCCGCATGATCTGCTCCATCTCAGACCCGACCTGGGCCTCGGACAGACCTTTGACACGAGGAGGGAGGGTTAAACCGGCCAATCAGAGGATAGAGAGGGGTTAAACCGGCCAATCAGAGGGGAAAGGGTTAACCCGGCCAATCAGAGAAGAGAGGGTTAAACCGACCAATCAGAGGAGAGAGGGTTAAACTGGCCAATCAAAGGAGAGAGGTGTTAAACTGCCCAATCAGAGGAGAGAGGGTTAAACCGCCAATCAGAGGAGAGAGGGTTAAACCGGAGAGAGAGGGTTAAACCGGCCAATCAGAGGAGAGAGGGTTAAACCGGCCAATCAGGGGAGAGAGAGGGGTTAAATTGGCCAACCAGAGGAAAGAGGGTTAAACCGGCCAATCAGAGGAAGACATGGATTAAACTGCACAATCAGAGCAGAGAGAGGGGTTCAGACGGCAAATCAGAGGAGAGAGGGTTAAACCGGCCAACCAGAGAAGAGAGAGTTGTTAAACCGGCCAATCAGAGGAGAGAGAGGGGTTAAACCGGCAAATCAGAGGGGAAAGGGTTAACCCGGTCAATCAGAGAAGAGAGGGTTAAACCGGCCAATCAGAGGAGAGAGGGTTAAACCGGCCAATCAGAGGAGAGAGGGTTGAACCGGCCAATCAGAGGAGAGAGGGGTTAAACCGGCAAATCAGAGGAGAGAGGGATTAAACCGGCCAATCAAAAGAGAGAGGGTTAAACCGCCAATAAGAAGGAGAGAGGGTTAAACTGACCAATCAGAGGAGAGAGAGGGGTTAAATCGGCCAATCAGAGGAGAGAGAGGGGTTAAACCGCCAATCAGAGGGGAAAGGGTTAACCCGCCAATCAGAGGAGAGAGGGTTAAACCGGCCAATCAGAGGGGAGAGAGGGGTTAAACTGGCCAATCAGAGGAGAGAGGGTTAAACGGGCCAATCAGAGGACAGAGGGTAAAACAGGCCAATCAGAAGAGACACGGGTTAAATTGGCCAATCAGAGGGGCAAGGGCTAACCTGGCCAATCAGAGAAGAGAAGGTAAAACCGGCAAATCAGAGAAGAGAGGGGTTAAACCGGCCAATGAGAGGAGAGAGGGTTGAACCGGCCAATCAGAGGAGAGAGAGGGGTTAAACCGGCAAATCAGAGGAGAGAGGGGTTAAACCGCCAATCAGAGGAGAGAGAGGGGTTAAACCGCCAATCAGAGAAGAGAGGGGTTAAACCGCCAATCAGAGGAGGGAGGGGGTCAAATCGGCCAAACTCAGAGGAGAGAGAGGGGTTAAACCGCCAATCAGAGGGGAAAGGGTTAACCCGCCAATCAGAGAAGAGAGGGTTAAACCGGCCAATCAGAGGAGAGAGGGTTGAACCTGCCAATCAGAGGAAAGAGGGTTAATCCGGCCAATCAGAGGAAGGAGGGTTAAACCAGCCAATCAGAGAAGATAGGGTTAAACTGGTCAATCAGAGGAGAGAGGGTTAAATCGGCCAATCTAAGGAGAAAGAGGGTTAAATCGGCCAATCAGAGGAGAGAGGGGTTAAACCGGCCAATCAGAGGAGAGAGGGTTAAACCGGCCAATCAGAGGAGAGAGGGTTAAACCGGCCAATCAGAGGAAGAGAGGGATTAAACCGCCAATCAGAGGAGAGAGAGGGGTTCAGATGGCAAATCAGAGGAGAGAGGGTTAAACCGGCCAATCAGAGAAGAGAGGGTTTAAACCGCCAATCAGAGGAGAGAGAGGGGTTAAACCGGCCAATCAGAGGAGAGAGGGGTTAAACAGGCCAATCAGGGGAAAGAGGGTTAAACCGGCCAATCAGAGGAGAGAGGGTTAAACCGGCCAATCAGAGGTGAGAGGGTTGAACCGGCAAATCAGAGGAGAGAGGGGTTAAACCGCCAATCAGAGGAGAGAGAGGGGTTAAACTGGCCAATCAGAGAAGAGAAGGGTTAAACCAGCCAATCAGAGGAGAGAGAGGTTGAACAGGCCAATCAGAGGAAAGAGGGTTAACCCGCCAATCAGAGGAGAGAGGGTTAAACCGGCCAATCAGAGGAGAGAGGGTTAAACTGGCCAATCAGAGGAGAGAGGGTTGAACCGGCCAATCAGAGGAAAGACAGGGATTAAACCGCCAATCAGAGGAGAGAGAGGGGTTCAGACGGCAAATCAGAGGAGAGAGGGTTAAACCGGCCAATCAGAGGAAAGAGAGGGATTAAACCGCCAATCAGAGGAGAGAGAGAGGTTCAGACGGCAAATCAGAGGAGAGAGGGTTAAACCGGCCAATCAGAGAAGAGAGAGGGTTAAACCGACCAATCAGAGGAGAGAGGGGTTAAACCGCCAATCAGAGGAGAGAGAGGGGTTAAACCGCAAATCAGAGGAGAGAGGGGTTCAACCGCCAAACAGAGTAAGGACAGAGGGCACAGAGTGAGGACAGAGGAGAAACATTGAGGACAGAGAAGCTTTACCGATGGTGGAGGTCTCACTCTCGTGTTCAGAGCCTAGTCCGCGCCGCTGGAACTGACCGAGGCCCCGTCTTCGTCCTGGAACAGAGTTAAATACCGACATCTCAGAGAAATAAACTTTAAAGTAATTCATGAATTAATTCAGTTTTTAATCCAACAGTTGTTGTTGAAGACATTATTAAACATTTAACCAGGATTTACATTTTGGCTACATTTCCAGCTTTTTTCAGCTTTTTGATTCAGCGATTCAGCGAGACCCCCACCGCAGTGTGAGGTTTGTCCCACCTGTCCTGTACTTTAACAGCAGGTCCCAGATCCCCCGTCGAGCGTAAGGGTCCATTCCGGCCGTGGGCTCGTCTAAAATCACCACCATGGACCCTCCGACGGAAGCCAGGGCCACGGAGACTTTGCGCTACATCCCCCCCGGGAGAGAGCGCTGGTGCGGGAACGAGTGTTTGTGAGGTAACCCAATGTCCCGCATGATCTGCTCCATCGCAGACCGGACCTGGGCCTCGGACAGACCTTTGACACGAGGAGGGAGGGTTAAACCGCCAATCAGAGGAGAGAGGGTTAAACCGACCAATCAGAGGAGGGAGGGCTTAAACTGCCCATTTAGAGAGGAGGGAGGTTTAACTGGCCAATCAGAGGAGAGAGGGTTAAACCGCCAATCAAGGAAGAGAGGGTTAAACCGCCAATCAAAAGAGAGAGGGTTAAACCGCCAATAAGAGGAGAGAGGGTTAAACCGACCAATCAGAGGAGAGAGAGGGGTTAAATCGGCCAATCAGAGGAGAGAGAGGGGTTAAACCGCCAATCAGAGGAGAGAGGGGTTAAACCGGCCAATCAGAGGAAGAGAGGGTTAAACCGGCCAATCAGAGGAGAGAGAGGGTTAAACGGCCAATCAGAGGAGAGAGGGTTAAACCGGCCAATCAGAGGAGAGAGAGGGTTAAACCGGCCAATCAGAGGAGAGAGAGGGTTAAACCGCCAATCAGAGGGGAAAGGGTAAAACCGACCAATCAGAGGAGACAGGGTTAAACCGGCCAATCAGATGAGAGAGGGGTTAAACTGGCCAATCAGAGGAGAGAGGGTTAAACCGGCCAATCAGAGGAGGGAGGGGTTAAATTGACCAATCAGAGGAGAGAGGGGCTAAACCGGCCAACAGAGGAGAGAGGGTTAAACCGGCCAATCAGAGGAGAGAGGGGTTAAACCGGCCAATCAGAGGAGAGAGGGTTTAACCCGCCAATCAGAGGAGAGAGGGTTAAACCGGCCAATCAGAGAAGAGAGGGTTAAACCGGCCAATCAGAGGAGAGAGGGTTAAACCGGCCAATCAGAGGAAGAGAGGGGGATTAAACCGCCAATCAGAGGAGAGAGGGGTTAAACTGGCCAATCAGAGGAGAGAGGGTTAAACCGGCCAATCAGAGGAGAGAGGGTTAAACCGGCCAATCAGAGGAAGAGAGGGGTTAAACCGGCCAATCAGAGGAGAGAGGGGGTTCAGATGGCCAATCAGAGGAGAGAGGGTTAAACCCGCCAATCAGAGAAGAGAGAGGGTTAAACCGGCCAATCAGAGGAGAGAGAGGGGTTAAACCGCCAATCAGAGGAGAGAGAGGGGTTAACCCGGCCAATCAGAGAAGAGAGGGTGGAGGGTTAAACCGGCCAATCAGAGGAGAGAGGGTTAAACCGGCCAATCAGAGGAGAGAGAGGGTTAAACCGGCCAATCAGAGGAGAGAGAGGGTTAAACCGGCAAATCAGAGGAGAGAGGGGTTAAACCGCCAATCAGAGGGAGAGAGGGGTTAAACTGGCCAATCAGAGAAGAGAAGGGTTAAACCAGCCAATCAGAGGAGAGAGAGGTTGAAACCGCCAATCAGAGGAAAGAGGGTTAAATCCGCCAATCAGAGGAGGGAGGGTTAAACCGCCAATCAGAGAAGAGAGGGTTAAACTGGCCAATCAGAGGAGAGAGGGTTAAACGGCCAATCAGAGAAAAGACAGGGATTAAACCGCCAATCAGAGGAGAGAGAGGGGTTCAAACGGCAAATCAGAGGAGAGAGGGTTAAACCGCCAATCAGAGGAAAGACAGGGATTAAACCGCCAATCAGAGGAGAGAGAGGGGTTAAACCGGCAAATCAGAGGAGAGAGGGGTTCAACCGGCAAAACAGAGTAAGGACAGAGGGCACAGAGTGAGGACAGAGGAGAAACATTGAGGACAGAGAAGGTTTACCGATGGTGGAGGTCTCACTCGTGTTCAGAGCCTAGTCCGGCGCCGCTGGAACTGACCGAGGCCCCGTCTTCGTCCTGGAACAGAGTTAAATACCGACATCTCAGAGAAATAAACTTTAAAGTAATTCATGAATTAATTCAGTTTTTAATCCAACAGTTGTTGTTGAAGACAATATTAAACATTTAACCAGGATTTACATTTTGGCTACATTTCCAGCTTTTTCAGCTTTTTGATTCAGCGATTCAGCGAGACCCCACCGCAGTGTGAGGTTTGTCCCACCTGTCCTGTACTTTAGCAGCAGGTCCCAGATCCCCCGTCGAGCGTAAGGGTCCATTCCGGCCGTGGCCTCGCCTAAAATCACCACCATGGACCCTCCGACGGAAGCCAGGGCCACGGAGAGTTTGCGCTACATCCCCCGGGAGAGAGCGCTGGTGCGGGAACGAGCGCTTGTGAGGTAACCCAATGTCCCGCATGATCTGCTCCATCTCAGACCGGACCTGGGCCTCGGACAGACCTTTGACACGAGGAGGGAGGGTTAAACCGGCCAATCAGAGGAGAGAGAGGGGTTAAACCGCCAATCAGAGGAGGAGAGGGCTTAAACCGCCCAATCAGAGAAGAGAGGGTTAAACCGGCCAATCAGAGGAGAGAGGGGTTAAACTGGCCAATCAGAGGAGAGAGGGTTAAACCGCCAATCAGAGGAGAGAGGGTTAAACCGCCAATCAGAGGAGAGAGGGTTAAACCGGCCAATCAGAGGAGAGAGGGGTTAAACCGGCCAATCAGAGGAGAGAGGGGTTAAACCGGCCAATCAGAGAAGAGAGAGGGGTTAAACTGGCCAATCAGAGGAGAGAGGGTTAAACCGCCAATCAGAGGAAGAGAGGGTTAAACCGCCAATCAGAGGAGAGAGAGGGTTAAACGGCCAATCAGAGGAGAGAGGGTTAAACCGCCAATCAGAGAAGAGAGAGGGTTAAACCGCCAATCAGAGGAGAGAGGGGGTTAAACCGCCAATCAGAGGGAGAGAGGGTTAACCGGCCAATCAGAGAAGAGAGGGTTAAACCGCCAATCAGAGGAGAGAGGGTTAAACCGCCAATCAGAGGAGAGAGGGTTAAACCGCCAATCAGAGGAGAGAGGGTTAAACCGGCCAATCAGAGGAGAGAGGGGTTAAACCGGCCAATCAGAAGAGAGAGGGTTAAACCGGCCAATCAGAGGAGAGAGGGTTAAACTGCCAATCAGAGGAGAGAGAGGGGTTAAACCGGCCAATCAGAGGAGAGAGGGGGTTAAACCGCCAAAAGAGGGAGAAAGGGATAACCCGCCAATCAGAAAAGAGAGGGTTAAACCGCCAATCAGAGGAGAGGGGGTTAAACCGGCCAATCAGAGGAAGAGAGGGTTAAACCGGCCAATCAGAGGAGAGAGGGTTAAACAGGCCAATCAGAAGAGAGAGGGTTAAACTGGCCAATCAGAGGGGAAGGGTTAACCCGGCCAATCAGAGAAGAGAGGGTTAAACCCGCCAATCAGAGAAGAGAGAGGGGTTAAACCGCCAATCAGAGGAGAGAGGGTTAAACCGCCAATCAGAGGAGAGAGAGGGGTTAAACCGCCAATCAGAGGAGAGAGGGGTTAAACCGCCAATCAGAGGAGAGAGGGTTAAACCGGCCAATCAGAGAAGAGAGGGGTTAAACCGGCCAATCAGAGGAGAGAAGGGGTTAAACCGGCCAATCAGAGGAGAGAGAGGGGTTAAACCGCCAATCAGAGGAGAAAGGGTTAACCCGCCAATCAGAGAAGAGAGGGTTAAACCGGCCAATCAGAGGAGAGAGGGTTAAACCGCCAATCAGAGAAGAGAGGGTTAATCCGGCCAATCAGAGGAAGGAGGGTTAAACCAGCCAATCAGAGAAGAGAGGGTTAAACTGGCCAATCAGAGGAGAGAGGGTTAAATCGGCCAATCAAGGAGAAAGAGGGTTAAACCGGCCAATCAGAGGAGAGAGGGGTTAAACCGGCCAATCAGAGGAGAGAGGGTTAAACCGGCCAATCAGAGGAGAGAGGGTTAAACCGCCAATCAGAGGAGAGAGGGATTAAACCGCCAATCAGAGGAGAGAGAGGGGTTCAAATGGCCAATCAGAGGAGAGAGGGTTAAACCGCCAATCAGAGAAGAGAGAGGTGTTAAACCGCCAATCAGAGGAGAGAGAGGGGTTAAACCGGCCAATCAGAGGAGAGAGGGGTTAAACCGGCCAATCAGAGGAGAGAGGGTTAAACCGGCCAATCAGAGGAGAGAGGGTTAAACCGCCAATCAGAGGAGAGAGGGTTAAACCGGCCAATCAGAGGAGAGAGGGGTTAAACCGCCAATCAGAGGAGAGAGGGGTTAAACTGGCCAATCAGAGAAGAGAGAGGGTTAAACCAGCCAATCAGAGGAGAGAAGGTTAAACTGGCCAATCAGAGGAAAGAGGGTTAAACCGGCCAATCAGAGGAGAGAGGGTTAAACCGCCAATCAGAGAAGAGAGGGTTAAACTGGCCAATCAGAGGAGAGAGGGTTAAACTGGCCAATCAGAGGAAAGAGAGGGTTAAACCGCCAATCAGAGGAGAGAGAGGGGTTAAACGGCCAATCAGAGGAGAGAGGGTTAAACCGGCCAATCAGAGGAAAGACAGGGATTAAACCGGCCAATCAGAGGAGAGAGAGAGGGTTCAGACGGCAAATCAGAGGAGAGAGGGTTAAACCGGCCAACCAGAGAAGAGAGAGAGGTTAAACCGCCAATCAGAGGAGAGACAGGGATTGAACCGCCAATCAGAGGAGAGAGGGGTTAAACCGGCAAATCAGAGGAGAGAGGGGTTCAACCGGCCAAACAGAGTAAGGACAGAGGGCACAGAGTGAGGACAGAGGAGAAACATTGAGGACAGAGAAGGTTTACCGATGGTGGAGGTCTCACTCGTGTTCAGAGCCTAGTCCGGCGCCGCTGGAACTGACCGAGGCCCCGTCTTCGTCCTGGAACAGAGTTAAATACCGACATCTCAGAGAAATAAACTTTAAAGTAATTCATGAATTAATTCAGTTTTTAATCCAACAGTTGTTGTTGAAGACAATATTAAACATTTAACCAGGATTTACATTTTGGCTACATTTCCAGCTTTTTTCAGCTTTTTGATTCAGCGATTCAGCGAGACCCCACCGCAGTGTGAGGTTTGTCCCACCTGTCCTGTACTTTAGCAGCAGGTCCCAGATCCCCGTCGAGCGTAAGGGTCCATTCCGGCCGTGGGCTCGTCTAAAATCACCACCATGGACCCTCCGACGGAAGCCAGGGCCACGGAGAGTTTGCGCTACATCCCCCGGGAGAGAGCGCTGGTGCGGGAACGAGCGTCTGTGAGGTAACCCAATGTCCCGCATGATCTGCTCCATCTCAGACCCGACCTGGGCCTCGGACAGACCTTGACACGAGGAGGGAGGGTTAAACCGGCCAATCAGAGGAGAGAGGGTTAAACCGCCAATCAGAGGAGAGAGGGGTTAAACTGGCCAATCAGAGGAGAGAGGGTTAACTGGCCAATCAGAGGAGAGAGGGTTAAACTGCCAATCAGAGGAGAGAGGGTTAAACCGGCCAATCAGAGGAGAGAGGGTTAAACCGCCAATCAGAGGAGAGAGGGGTTAAACCGCCAATCAGAGAGAGAGAGGGGTTAAACCGGCCAATCAGAGGAGAGAGGGGTTAAACTGGCCAATCAGAGGAGAGAGGGTTAAACCGGCCAATCAGAGGAAGAGAGGGTTAAACCGGCCAATCAGAGGAGAGAGGGTTAAACCGCCAATCAGAGGAGAGAGAGGGTTAAACCGGCCAATCAGAGGAGAGAGAGGGTTAAACCGCCAATCAGAGGAGAGAGAGGGTTAAACCGGCCAATCAGAGGAGAGAGGGTTAAACCGCCAATCAGAGGAAGGAGGGTTAAACCGGCCAATCAGAGGAGAGAGGGGTTAAACCGGCCAATCAGAGGAGAGAGGGTTAAACCGGCCAATCAGAGGAGAGAGGGTTAACCTGGCCAATCAGAGAAGAGAGGGTTAAACCGGCCAATCAGAGGAGAGAGGGGTTAAACCGCCAATCAGAGGAGAGAGGGTTAAACCGCCAATCAGAGAAGAGAGGGGTTAAACCGGCCAATCAGAGGAGAGAGAGGGTTAAACCGCCAATCAGAGGAGAGAGGGTTAAACCGCCAATCAGAGAGAGAGAGGGTTAAACCGGCCAATCAGAGGAGAGAGGGTTAAACTGGCCAATCAGAGGAGAGAGGGTTAAACCGCCAATCAGAGGAGAGAGAGGGATTAAACCGCCAATCAGAGGAGAGAGAGGGTTAAACCGGCCAATCAGAGGAGAGAGGGGTTAAACCGGCCAATCAGAGGAGAGAGGGGTTAAACCGCCAATCAGAGGAGAGAGAGGGTTAAACCGGCCAATCAGAGGAGAGAGGGTTAAACCGCCAATCAGAGGAGAGAGAGGGTTAAACCGGCCAATCAGAGGAGAGAGGGGGTTAAACCGGCCAATCAGAGGAGAGAGAGGGGTTAAACTGGCCAATCAGAGAAGAGAAGGGTTAAACCAGCCAATAAGAGGAGAGAAGGTTGAACCGGCCAATCAGAGGAAAGAGGGTTAATCCGGCCAATCAGAGGAGGGAGGGTTAAACCGCCAATCAGAGAAGAGAGGGTTAAACTGGTCAATCAGAGGAGAGAGGGTTAAACCGGCCAATCAGAGAAAAGAGAGGGATTAAACCGCCAATCAGAGGAGAGAGAGGGGTTCAAACGGCAAATCAGAGGAGAGAGGGTTAAACCGGCCAATCAGAGGAAAGAAGGGATTAAACCGCCAATCAGAGGAGAGAGAGGGGTTAAACCGGCAAATCAGAGGAGAGAGGGGTTCAACCGGCCAAACAGAGTAAGGACAGAGGGCACAGAGTGAGGACAGAGGAGAAACATTGAGGACAGAGAAGGTTTACCGATGGTGGAGGTCTCACTCTCGTGTTCAGAGCCTAGTCCGGCGTCGCTGGAACTGACCGAGGCCCCGTCTTTGTCCTGGAACAGAGTTAAATACCGACATCTCAGAGAAATAAACTTTAAAGTAATTCATGAATTAATTCAATTTTTAATCCAACAGTTGTTGTTGAAGACAATATTAAACATTTAACCAGGATTTACATTTTGGCTACATTTCCAGCTTTTTTCAGCTTTTTGATTCAGCGATTCAGCGAGACCCCACCGCAGTGTGAGGTTTGTCCCACCTGTCCTGTACTTTAGCAGCAGGTCCCAGATCCCCCGTCGAGCGTAAGGGTCCATTCCGGCCGTGGGCCTGCCTAAAATCACCACCATGGACCCTCCGACGGAAGCCAGGGCCACGGAGAGTTTGCGCTACATCCCCCGGGAGAGAGCGCTGGTGCGGGAACGAGCGCTTGTGAGGTAACCCAATGTCCCGCATGATCTGCTCCATCTCAGACCGGACCTGGGCCTCGGACAAACCTTGACACGAGGAGGGAGGGTTAAACCGGCCAATCAGAGGAGAGAGAGGGGTTAAACCGCCAATCAGAGGGGAAAGGGTTAACCCGGCCAATCAGAGAAGAGAGGGTTAAACCGACCAATCAGAGGAGAGAGGGGTTAAACTGGCAAATCAGAGGAGAGAGGGTTAAACTGCCCAATCAGAGGAGAGAGGGTTAAACCGCCAATCAGAGGAGAGAGGGTTAAACCGGCCAATCAGAGGAGAGAGGGTTAAACCGGCCAATCAGAGGAGAGAGAGGGGTTAAACCAGCCAATAAGAAGAGAGAGGGGTTAAATTGGCCAATCAGAGGAAAGAGGGTTAAACCGCCAATCAGAGGAAGAGAGGGATTAAACTGCCAATCAGAGGAGAGAGAGGGGTTCAGACGGCCAATCAGAGGAGAGAGGGTTAAACCGGCCAATCAGAGAAGAGAGAGTTGTTAAACCGCCAATCAGAGGAGAGAGAGGGGTTAAACCGGCCAATCAGAGGGGAAAGGGTTAAACCGGCCAATCAGAGAAGAGAGGGTTAAACCGCCAATCAGAGGAGAGAGGGTTAAACCGGCCAATCAGAGGAGAGAGGGTTAAACCGGCCAATAAGAGGAGAGAGGGTTAAACCGGCCAATCAGAGGAGAGAGGGTTAAACCGCCAATCAAAAGAGAGAGGGTTAAACCGGCCAATCAAAGGAGAGAGGGTTAAACTGACAAATCAGAGGAGAGAGAGGGGTTAAACCGGCCAATCAGAGGAGAGAGAGGGGTTAAACCGCCAATCAGAGGGGAAAGGGTTAACCCGCCAATCAGAAAAGAGAGGGTTAAACCGGCCAATCAGAGGAGAGGGGTTAAACCGCCAATCAGAGGAAGGAGGGTTAAACGGGCCAATCAGAGGAGAGAGGGTAAAACAGGCCAATCAGAAGAGAGAGGGTTAAACTGGCCAATCAGAGGGGAGAGGGTTAACCTGGCCAATCAGAGAAGAGAGGGTTAAACCGGCCAATCAGAGAAGAGAGGGGTTAAACCGGCCAATCAGAGGAGAGAGGGTTAAACCGCCAATCAGAGGAGAGAGAGGGGTTAAACCGCCAATCAGAGGAGAGAGGGGTTAAACCGCCAATCAGAGGAGAGAGAGGGGTTAAACCGCCAATCAGAGAAGAGAGGGGTTAAACTGGCCAATCAGAGGAGAGAAAGGGGTCAAACCGGCCAATCAGAGGAGAGAGAGGGGTTAAACCGGCCAATCAGAGGGGGAAGGGTTAACCCGGCCAATCAGAGAAGAGAGGGTTAAACCGGCCAATCAGAGGAGAGAGGGTTAAACCGGCCAATCAGAGGAGAGAGGGTTAAACCGGCCAATCAGGGAAGAGAGGGTTAAACCAGCCAATCAGAGAAGAGAGGGTTAAACTGGCCAATCAGAGGAGAGAGGGTTAAACCGCCAATCAAGGAGAGAGAGGGTTAAATCGGCCAATCAGAGGAGAGAGGGGTTAAACCGGCCAATCAGAGGAGAGAGGGTTAAACCGGCAATCAGAGGAGAGAGGGTTAAACCGGCCAATCAGAGGAGAGAGGGGTTAAACCGCCAATCAGAGGAGAGAGAGGGGTTCAAATGGCAAATCAGAGGAGAGAGGGTTAAACCCGCCAATCAGAGAAGAGAGAGGGGTTAAACCGGCCAATCAGAGGAGAGAGAGGGGTTAAACCGGCCAATCAGAGGAGAGAGGGGTTAAACCGGCCAATCAGAGGAAGAGAGGGTTAAACCGCCAATCAGAGGAGAGAGGGTTAAACCGGCCAATCAGAGGAGAGAGGGTTAAACCGGCCAATCAGAGGAGAGAGGGGTTAAACCGCCAATCAGAGGAGAGAGAGGGGTTAAACCGGCCAATCAGAGAAGAGAGGGGTTAAACCGGCCAATCAGAGGAGAGAAGGTTAAACAGGCCAATCAGAGGAAAGAGGGGTTAAACCGGCCAATCAGAGGAGAGAGGGTTAAACCGCCAATCAGAGAGAGAGAGGGTTAAACCGGCCAATCAGAGGAGAGAGGGTTAAACCGCCAATCAGAGGAAAGAGAGGGTTAAACCGCCAATCAGAGGAGAGAGAGGGGTTAAACGGCCAATCAGAGGAGAGAGGGTTAAACCGGCCAATCAGAGGAAAGAGAGGGATT
This sequence comes from Rhyacichthys aspro, assembly GCA_036850595.1. Classification (NCBI taxonomy): domain Eukaryota; kingdom Metazoa; phylum Chordata; class Actinopteri; order Gobiiformes; family Rhyacichthyidae; genus Rhyacichthys; species Rhyacichthys aspro. Next base: position 45,156 of record JAWCTZ010000087.1, on the reverse strand, counting down.
AAACCGCCAATCAGAGGAGAGAGAGAGGTTCAGACGGCCAATCAGAGGAGAGAGGGTTAAACCGGCCAATCAGAGAAGAGAGAGGGTTAAACCGCCAATCAGAGGAGAGAGGGTTAAACCGCCAATCAGAGGAGAGAGAGGGGTTAAACCGGCAAATCAGAGGAGAGAGGGGTTCAACCGGCCAAACAGAGTAAGGACAGAGGGCACAGAGTGAGGACAGAGGAGAAACATTGAGGACAGAGAAGGTTTACCGATGGTGGAGGTCTCACTCGCGTTCAGAGCCTAGTCGGCGCCGCTGGAACTGACCGAGGCCCCGTCTTCGTCCTGGAACAGAGTTAAATACCGACATCTCAGAGAAATAAACTTTAAAGTAATTCATGAATTAATTCAGTTTTTAATCCAACAGTTGTTGTTGAAGACAATATTAAACATTTAACCAGGATTTACATTTTGGCTACATTTCCAGCTTTTTTCAGCTTTTTGATTCAGCGATTCAGCGAGACCCCCACCGCAGTGTGAGGTTTGTCCCACCTGTCCTGTACTTTAACAGCAGGTCCCAGATCCCCCATCGAGCGTAAGGGTCCATTCCGGCCGTGGGCCCGTCTAAAATCACCACCATGGACCCTCCGACGGAAGCCAGGGCCACGGAGAGTTTGCGCTACATCCCCCGGGAGAGAGCGCCTGGTGCGGGAACGAGTGCTTGTGAGGTAACCCAATGTCCCGCATGATCTGCTCCATCTCAGACCGGACCTGGGCCTCGGACAGACCTTGACACGAGGAGGGAGGGTTAAACCGGCCAATCAGAGGAGAGAGGGGGTTAAACCGACCAATCAGAGGAGAAGAGGGCTTAAACTGCCCAATTAGAGGAGAGAGGTTTAAACTGGCCAATCAGAGGAGAGAGGGTTAAACCGCCAATCAAGGAGAGAGAGGGTTAAACCGCCAATCAGAGGAGAGAGGGTTAAACCGGCCAATAAGAGAAGAAGAGAGGGTTAAACTGACCAATCAGAGGAGAGAGGGCTAACCCGGAGGAGGGGTTAAACCGCCAATCAGAGGAGAGAGAGGGGTTAAACCGGCCAATCAGAGAGGAGAGAGGGTTAAACCGGCCAATCAGAGGAGAGAGAGGGTTAAACCGGCCAATCAGAGGAGAGAGGGGTTAAACCGCCAATCAGAGGAGAGAGGGGTTAAACCGGCCAATCAGAGGAGAGAGGGTTAAACCGGCCAATCAGAGGAGAGAGAGGGGTTAAACCGCCAATCAGAGGAGAGAGGGGTTAAACTGGCCAATCAGAGGGGAGGGAGGGTTAACCCGCCAATCAGAGGAGAGAGGGTTAAACCGGCCAATCAGAGGAGAGAGGGTTAAACCGGCCAATCAGAGAAGAGAGGGTTAAACCTGCCAATCAGAGGAGAGAGGGTTAAACCGCCAATCAGAGGAAGAGGGTTAAACCGGCCAACGAGGAGGGAGGGTTAAACCAGCCAATCAGAGGAGAGAGAGGGTTAAACTGGCCAATCAGAGGAGAGAGGGTTAAACCGCCAATGCAATCAGAGGAGAGAGAGGGTTAAACCGGCCAATCAGAGGAAGAGAGGGATTAAACCGCCAATCAGAGGAGAGAGAGGGGTTCAGATGGCAAATCAGAGGAGAGAGGGTTAAACCGCCAACCAGAGAAGAGAGAGGGTTAAACCGGCCAATCAGAGGAGAGAGAGGGGTTAAACAGTCCAATCAGAGGAGAAAGGGTAACCCGGCCAATCAGAGAAGAGAGGGTTAAACCGCCAATCAGAGGAGAGAGGGTTAAACCGCCAATCAGAGGAGAGAGGGTTGAACCCGCCAATCAGAGCAGAGAGAGGGGTTAAACCGGCAAATCAGAGGAGAGAGGGGTTAAACCGCCAATCAGAGGGGAGAGGGGTTAAACTGGCCAATCAGAGAAGAGAAGGGTTAAACCAGCCAATAAGAGGAGAGAAGGTTGAACCGCCAATCAGAGGAAAGAGGGTTAAATCCGCCAATCAGAGGAGGGAGGGTTAAACCGCCAATCAGAGAAGAGAGGGTTAAACTGGTCAATCAGAGGAGAGAGGGTTAAATCGGCCAATCAGAGAAAAGACAGGGATTAAACCGCCAATCAGAGGAGAGAGAGGGGTTCAGACGGCAAATCAGAGGAGAGAGGGTTAAACCGCCAATCAGAGGAAAGACAGGGATTAAACCGCCCAATCAGAGGAGAGAGAGGGGTTAAACCGGCAAATCAGAGGAGAGAGGGGTTCAACCGCCAAAACAGAGTAAGGACAGAGGGCACAGAGTGAGGACAGAGGAGAAACATTGAGGACAGAGAAGGTTTACCGATGGTGGAGGTCTCACTCGCGTTCAGAGCCTAGTCGGCGCCGCTGGAACTGACCGAGGCCCCGTCTTCGTCCTGGAACAGAGTTAAATACCGACATCTCAGAGAAATAAACTTTAAAGTAATTCATGAATTAATTCAATTTTTAATCCAACAGTTGTTGTTGAAGACAATATTAAACATTTAACCAGGATTTACATTTTGGCTACATTTCCAGCTTTTTTCAGCTTTTGATTCAGCGATTCAGCGAGACCCCCACCGCAGTGTGAGGTTTGTCCCACCTGTCCTGTACTTTAGCAGCAGGTCCCAGATCCCCCGTCGAGCGTAAGGGTCCATTCCGGCCGTGGGCCTGTCTAAAATCACCACCATGGACCCTCCGACGGAAGCCAGGGCCACGGAGAGTTTGCGCTACATCCCCCGGGAGAGAGCGCTGGTGCGGGAACGAGCGCCAGGGAGGTAACCCAATGTCCCGCATGATCTGCTCCATCTCAGACCGGACCTGGGCCTCGGACAGACCTTTGACACGAGGAGGGAGGGTTAAACCGCCAATCAGAGGAGAGAGAGGGGTTAAACCGGCCAATCAGAGGGGGGGGGGTGAGGGAAGGGGTTAACCCCAATCAAATCAGGAGAAGAGAGGGTTAAACCGACCAATCAGAGGAGAGAGGGGTTAAACTGGCCAATCAGAGGGGAGAGAGGTAGTTAAACTGGGGTACCCAATCAGAGGAGAGAGGGTTAAACCGCCAATCAGAGGAGAGAGGGTTAAACCGCCAATCAGAGGAGAGAGGGTTAAACCGCCAATCAGAGGAGAGAGGGGTTAAACTGGCCAACAGAGGAAAGAGGGTTAAACCGGCCACAGAGGAAGAGGATTAAACTGCCAATCAGAGCGAGAGGGGGTTCAGCGGCAATCGGGAGAGAGGGTTAAACCGCCAATCAGAGAAGAGAGAGGGTTAAACCGCCAATCAGAGGAGAGAGAGGGGTTAAACCGCCAATCAGAGGGGAAAGGGAACGGCCAACAGAGAAGAGAGGGTTAAACCGCCAATCAGAGGAGAGAGGGTTAAACCGCCAATCAGAGGAGAGAGGGTTAAACCGGCCAATCAGAGAGAGAGAGAGGGTTAAACCGGCCAATCAGAGGAGAGAGGGGTTAAACCGGCCAATCAGAGGAGAGGGTTAAACCGCCAATCAGAGGAGAGAGGGTAAACCGCCAAAGAGGAGAGAGGGTTAAACCGACCAATCAGAGGAGAGAGAGGGGTTAAATCGGCCAATCAGAGGAGAGAGAGGGGTTAAACCGCCAATCAGAGGGGAGAGGGTTAACCCGGCCAATCAGAGAAGAGAGGGTTAAACCGCCAATCAGAGGAGAGGGGGCTAAACCGCCAATCAGAGGAAGGAGGGTTAAACGGGCCAATCAGAGGAGAGAGGGTAAAACAGGCCAATCAGAAGAGAGAGGGTTAAATTGGCCAATCAGAGGGGAAGGGTTAACCGGCCAATCAGAGAAGAGAGGGTTAAACCGGCCAATCAGAGAAGAGAGGGGTTAAACCGCCAATCAGAGGAGAGAGGGTTAAACCGCCAATCAGAGGAGAGAGAGGGGTTAAACCGGCCAATCAGAGGAGAGAGGGGTTAAACCGGCCAATCAGAGGAGAGAGAGGGGTTAAACCGCCAATCAGAGAAGAGAGGGGTTAAACCGCCAATCAGAGGAGAGAAAGGGGTCCAGACGGCCAACTCAGAGGAGAGAGAGGGGTTAAACCGCCAATCAGAGGAGAGAGGGCCAACCCGCCAATCAGAGAAGAGAGGGTCAAACCGGCAATCAGAGGCGAGCGCGGCCGCCTGACCCCAATCGAGGAAAGAGGGTTAATCCGCCAATCAGAGGAAGGAGGGTTAAACCAGCCAATCAGAGAAGAGAGGGTTAAACTGGCCAATCAGAGGTGAGAGGGTTAACGGCCAATCAAGGAGAAAGAGGGTTAAACGGCCAATCAGAGGAGAGAGGGGTTAAACTGGCCAATCAGAGGAGAGAGGGTTTAACCCGCCAATCAGAGGAGAGAGGGTTAAACCGGCCAATCAGAGGAAGAGAGGGATTAAACCGCCAATCAGAGGAGAGAGAGGGGTTCAGATGGCCAATCAGAGGAGAGAGGGTTAAACCGCCAACCAGAGAAGAGAGAGGTGTTAAACCGGCCAATCAGAGGAGAGAGAGGGGTTAAACCGGCCAATCAGAGGGAGAGGGTTAAACCGGCCAATCAGAGGAGAGAGGGTTAAACCGCCAATCAGAGGAGAGAGGGTTAAACCGCCAATCAGAGGAGAGAGGGTTAAACCGCCAATCAGAGGAGAGAGGGTTAAACCGCCAATCAGAGGAGAGAGAGGTTAAACCGGCCAATCAGAGAAGAGAAGGGTTAAACCGGCCAATCAGAGGAGAGAAGGTTAAACCGGCCAATCAGAGGAGAGAGGGTTAACCGGCCAATCAGAGGAGAGGAGGGTTAAACCGCCAATCAGAGGAGAGAGGGTTAAACTGGCCAATCAGAGGAGAGAGGGTTAAATCGGCCAATCAGAGGAAAGACAGGGATTAAACCGCCAATCAGAGGAGAGAGAGGGGTTCAGACGGCAAATCAGAGGAGAGAGGGTTAAACCGCCAATCAGAGGAAAGACAGGGATTAAACCGCCAATCAGAGGAGAGAGAGAGGCTCAGACGGTAATCGAGGAGAGAGGGCCAAACCGCCAACCAAGAGAAGAGCGCGGGCCCCACTCGAGGAGGGTAACCGGACACGAGGAGAGAGAGGGGTTAAACCGGCAAATCAGAGGAGAGAGGGTTCAACCGGCCAAACAGAGTAAGGACAGAGGGCACAGAGTGAGGACAGAGGAGAAACATTGAGGACAGAGAAGGTTTACCGATGGTGGAGGTCTCACTCGTGTTCAGAGCCTAGTCCGGCGCCGCTGGAACTGACCGAGGCCCCGTCTTCGTCCTGGAACAGAGTTAAATACCGACATCTCAGAGAAATAAACTTTAAAGTAATTCATGAATTAATTCAGTTTTTAATCCAACAGTTGTTGTTGAAGACAATATTAAACATTTAACCAGGATTTACATTTTGGCTACATTTCCAGCTTTTTTCAGCTTTTTGATTCAGCGATTCAGCGAGACCCCACCGCAGTGTGAGGTTTGTCCCACCTGTCCTGTACTTAAGCAGCAGGTCCCAGATCCCCATCGAGCGTAAGGGTCCACTCCGGCCGTGGGCTCGCCTAAAATCACCACCATGGACCCTCCGACGGAAGCCAGGGCCACGGAGAGTTTGCGCTACATCCCCCGGGAGAGAGCGCTGGTGCGGGACGAGCGTTTGTGAGGTAACCCAATGTCCCGCATGATCTGCTCCATCTCAGACCGGACCTGGGCCTCGGACAGACCTTGACACGAGGAGGGAGGGTTAAACCGGCCAATCAGAGGAGAGAGGGTTAAACCGCCACCAATCAGAGGAGAGAGGGGTTAAACTGCCAATCAGAGGAGGGAGGTTTAACTGGCCAATCAGAGGAGAGAGGGTTAAACCGGCCAATCAAAGGAGAGAGAGGGTTAAACCGCCAATCAGAGGAGAGAGGGTTAAACCGCCAATCAGAGGAGAGAGGGTTAAACCGACCAATCAGAGGAGAGAGAGGGGTTAAACCGCCAATCAGAGGAGAGAGGGGTTAAACCGCCAATCAGAGAGAGAGAGGGTTAAACCGGCCAATCAGAGGAGAGAGGGTTAAACCGGCCAATCCGAGAAGAGAGGGTTAAACCGGCCAATCAGAGGAGAGAGGGTTAAACGGGCCAATCAGAGGAGAGAGGGTTAAACCGGCCAATCAGAGGAGAGAGAGGGAGGGGTTAAACCGGCCAATCAGAGGAGAGAGAGGGTTAAACCGCCAATCAGAGGAGAGAGGGTGAAACCGGCCAATCAGAGGAGAGAGGGTTAAACCGCCAATCAGAGGAGAGAGGGTTAAACCGGCCAATCAGAGGAGAGAGGGTTAAACCGGCCAATCAGAGAAGAGAGAGGGGGGTTAAACCGGCCAATCAGAGGAGAGAGGGTTAAACCGCCAATCAGAGGAGAGAGAGGGGTTAAACCGCCAATCAGAGGAGAGAGAGGGTTAAACTGGCCAATCAGAGGAGAGAGAGGGGTTAAACCGGCCAATCAGAGGAGAGAGGGTTAAACCGGCCAATCAGAGGAGAGAGGGGTTAAACCGGCCAATCAGAGGAGAGAGAGGGTTAAACCGGCCAATCAGAGGAGAGAGGGTTAAACCGCCAATCAGAGAAGAGAGGGTTAAACCGCCAATCAGAGGAGAGAGAGGGTTAAACCGCCAATCAGAGGAGAGAGGGTTAAACCGCCAATCAGAGGAGAGAGAGGGGTTAAACCGGCCAATCAGAGGAGAGAGGGGGTTAAACCGGCCAATCAGAGGAGAGAGAGGGTTAAACCGGCCAATCAGAGAAGAGAGGGTTAAACCGCCAATCAGAGGAGAGAGGGTTAAACCGCCAATCAGAGGAGAGAGGGGTTAAACCGGCCAATCAGAGGAGAGAGGGGGGGTTAAACCGCCAATCAGAGGAGAGAGGGGTTAAACCGCCAATCAGAGGAGAGAGGGGGTTAAACTGGCCAATCAGAGGAGAGAAGGGTTAAACCAGCCAATCAGAGGAAAGAGAGGGTTAAACCGCCAATCAGAGGAGAGAGGGGTTAAACCGGCCAATAGAGGAGAGAGGGTTAAACCGGCCAATCAGAGGAGAGAGGGGTTAAACTGGCCAATCAGAGGAGGGAGGGTTAAACCGGCCAATCAGAGAAGAGAGGGATTAAACCGCCAATCAGAGGAGAGAGAGGGGTTCAGACGGCAAATCAGAGGAGAGAGGGTTAAACCGGCCAATCAGAGGAAAGAGAGGAGGGATTAAACCGCCAATCAGAGGAGAGAGAGGGGTTAAACCGGCAAATCAGAGGAGAGAGGGGTTCAACCGGCAAAACAGAGTAAGGACAGAGGGCACAGAGTGAGGACAGAGGAGAAACATTGAGGACAGAGAAGGTTTACCGATGGTGGAGGTCTCACTCTCGTGTTCAGAGCCTAGTCCGGCGTCGCTGGAACTGACCGAGGCCCCGTCTTCGTCCTGGAACAGAGTTAAATACCGACATCTCAGAGAAATAAACTTTAAAGTAATTCATGAATTAATTCAATTTTTAATCCAACAGTTGTTGTTGAAGACAATATTAAACATTTAACCAGGATTTACATTTTGGCTACATTTCCAGCTTTTTTCAGCTTTTTGATTCAGCGATTCAGCGAGACCCCCACCGCAGTGTGAGGTTTGTCCCACCTGTCCTGTACTTTAGCAGCAGGTCCCAGATCCCCCGTCGAGCGTAAGGGTCCATTCCGGCCGTGGGCTGCCTAAAATCACCACCATGGACCCTCCGACGGAAGCCAGGGCCACGGAGAGTTTGCGCTACATCTCCCCGGGAGAGAGCGGTGGTGCGGAACGAGCGCTTGTGAGGTAACCCAATGTCCCGCATGATCTGCTCCATCTCAGACCGGACCTGGGCCTCGGACAAACCTTTGACACGAGGAGGGAGGGTTAAACCGCCAATCAGAGGATAGAGAGGGGTTAAACCGGCCAATCAGAGGGAGAAAGGGTTAACCCGCCAATCAGAGAAGAGAGGTTAAACCGACCAATCAGAGGAGAGAGGGGTTAAACTGGCCAATCAAAGGAGAGAGGTGTTAAACTGCCAATCAGAGGAGAGAGGGTTAAACCGCCAATCAGAGGAGAGAGGGTTAAACCGCCAATCAGGAGGAGAGAGGGGTTAAACCGGCCAATCAGAGGAGAGAGAGGGGTTAAACCAGCCAATAAGAAGAGAGAGGGTTAAACTGGCCAATCAGAGGAAAGAGGGTTAAACTGCCAATCAGAGGAAGAGAGGGATTAAACTGCCAATCAGAGAGAGAGAGGGGTTAAACGGCAAATCAGAGGAGAGAGGGTTAAACCCGCCAATCAGAGAAGAGAGAGGGTTAAACCGCCAATCAGAGGAGAGAGAGGGTTAAACCGCAAATCAGAGGGGAAAGGGTTAACCCGGCCAATCAGAGAAGAGAGGGTTAAACCGCCAATCAGAGGGAGAGAGGGTTAAACCGCCAATCAGAGGAGAGAGGGGTTGAACCGCCAATCAGAGGAGAGAGGGTTAAACCGCCAATCAGAGGAGAGAGTGGTTAAACCGCCAATCAAAGAGAGAGAGGGTTAAACCGGCCAATCAGAGGAGAGAGGGTTAAACTGACCAATCAGAGGAGAGAGAGGGGTTAAACGGCCAATCAGAGGAGAGAGGGGTTAAACCGGCCAATCAGAGGGAAAGGGTTAACCCGCCAATCAGAAAAGAGAGGTTAAACCGCCAATAAGAGGAGAGGGGGTTAAACCGGCCAATCAGAGGAAGGAGGGTTAAACGGCCAATCAGAGGAGAGAGGGTAAAACAGGCCAATCAGAAGAGAGAGGGTTAAATTGGCCAATCAGAGGGGAAGGGCTAACCTGGCCAATCAGAGAAGAGAGGGTTAAACCGGCAAATCAGAGAAGAGAGGGGTTAAACCGGCCAATGAGAGGAGAGAGGGTTGAACCGCCAATCAGAGGAGAGAGAGGGGTTAAACCGGCAAATCAGAGGAGAGAGGGGTTCAACCGGCCAATCAGAGGTGAGAGGGTTAAACCGCCAATCAGAGAGAGAGGGGTTAAACCGCCAATCAGAGGAGAGAAAGGGGTCAAATCGCCAAAATCAGAGGAGAGAGAGGGGTTAAACCGGCCAATCAGAGGGAAAGGGTTAACCCGCCAATCAGAGAAGAGAGTGTTAAACCGCCAATCAGAGGAGAGAGGGGTTGAACCTGCCAATCAGAGGAAAGAGGGTTAATCCGGCCAATCAGAGGAAGGAGGGTTAAACCAGCCAATCAGAGAAGAGAGGGGATAAACTGGCTAATCAGAGGAGAGAGGGTTAAATCGGCCAATCTAAGGAGAAAGAGGGTTAAATCGGCCAATCAGAGGAGAGAGGGTTAAACCGCCAATCAGAGGAGAGAGGGTTAAACTGCCAATCAGAGGAGAGAGGGTTAAACCGCCAATCAGAGGAAGAGAGGGATTAAACCGCCAATCAGAGGAGAGAGAGGGGTTCAGATGGCAAATCAGAGGAGAGAGGGTTAAACCGCCAATCAGAGGAGAGAAGAGGTGTTAAACCGCCAATCAGAGGAGAGAGAGGGGTTAAACCGGCCAATCAGAGGAGAGAGGGGTTAAACAGGCCAATCAGAGGAAAGAGGGTTAAACCGCCAATCAGAGGAGAGAGGGTTAAACCGCCAATCAGAGGAGAGAGGGTTAAACCGCCAATCAGAGGAGAGAGGGGTTAAACCGCCAATCAGAGGAGAGAGAGGGGTTAAACTGGCCAATCAGAGAAGAGAGGGTTAAACCAGCCAATCAGAGGAGAGAGGGTTAAACAGGCCAATCAGAGGAAAGAGGGTTAATCCGCCAATCAGAGGAGAGAGGGTTAAACCGCCAATCAGAGAAGAGAGGGTTAAACTGGCCAATCAGAGGAGAGAGGGTTAAACCGGCCAATCAGAGGAAAGAGAGGGTTAAACCGCCAATCAGAGGAGAGAGAGGGGTTAAACGGCCAATCAGAGGAGAGAGGGTTAAACCGGCCAATCAGAGGAAAGACAGGGATTAAACCGCCAATCAGAGGAGAGAGAGAGGGTTCAGACGGCAAATCAGAGGAGAGAGGGTTAAACCCGCCAATCAGAGAAGAGAGAGGGTTAAACCGACCAATCAGAGGAGAGAGGGTTAAACCGCCAATCAGAGGAGAGAGAGGGGTTAAACCGGCAAATCAGAGGAGAGAGGGGTTCAACCGCCAAACAGAGTAAGGACAGAGGGCACAGAGTGAGGACAGAGGAGAAACATTGAGGACAGAGAAGGTTTACCGATGGTGGAGGTCTCACTCTGTGTTCAGAGCCTAGTCCGCGTCGCTGGAACTGACCGAGGCCCCGTCTTCGTCCTGGAACAGAGTTAAATACCGACATCTCAGAGAAATAAACTTTAAAGTAATTCATGAATTAATTCAGTTTTTAATCCAACAGTTGTTGTTGAAGACAATATTAAACATTTAACCAGGATTTACATTTTGGCTACATTTCCAGCTGTTTTCAGCTTTTTGATTCAGCGATTCAGCGAGACCCCACCGCAGTGTGAGGTTTGTCCCACCTGTCCTGTACTTTAACAGCAGGTCCCAGATCCCCCGTCGAGCGTAAGGGTCCATTCCGGCCGTGGGCCTGCCTAAAATCACCACCATGGACCCTCCGACCGAAGCCAGGGCCACGGAGAGTTTGCGCTACATCCCCCGGGAGAGAGCGCTGGTGCGGGAACGAGCGTTTGTGAGGTAACCCAATGTCCCGCATGATCTGCTCCATCTCAGACCGGACCTGGGCCTCGGACAGACCTTGACACGAGGAGGGAGGGTTAAACCGGCCAATCAGAGGAGAGAGGGTTAAACCGACCAATCAGAGGAGGGAGGGCTTAAACTGCCCATTTAGAGGAGGGAGGTTTAACTGGCCAATCAGAGGAGAGAGGGTTAAACCGCCAATCAAGGAAGAGAGTGGTTAAACCGGCCAATCAAAAGAGAGGGTTAAACCGGCCAATAAAAGGAGAGAGGGTTAAACCGACCAATCAGAGGAGAGACAGGGGTTAAATCGGCAATCAGAGGAGAGAGAGGGGTTAAACTGGCGAATAACAGGAGAGAGGGTTGAACCGGCCAATCAGAGGAAGGAGGGTTAATCCGGCCAATCAGAGGAGAGAGGGGTTAAACGGGCCAATCAGAGGAGAGAGGGTTAAACGGGCCAATCAGAGGGGAAAGGGTTAACCCGGCCAATCAGAGAAGAGAGTGTTAAACCGGCCAATAACAGGAGAGAGGGTTGAACCGGCCAATCAGAGGAAGGAGGGTTAAACCGCCAATCAGAGGAGAGAGGGGTTAAACGGGACAATCAGAGGAGAGAGGGTTAAACGGGCCAATCAGAGGACAGAGGGTAAAACAGGCCAATCAGAGAAGACAGGGTTAAACTGGTCAATCAGAGGAGAGAGGGTTAAATCGGCCAATCAGAGGAGAGAGAGGGTTAAACCGGCCAATCAGAGGAAGACAGGGATTAAACCGCCCAATCAGAGGAGAGAGAGGGGTTCAGATGGCAAATCAGAGGAGAGAGGGTTAAACCCGCCAATCAGAGAAGAGAGAGGGTTAAACCGCCAATCAGAGGAGAGAGGGGGTTAAACCGGCCAATCAGAGGAGAAAGGGTTAAACCGGCCAATCAGAGAAGAGAGGGTTAAACCGCCAATCAGAGGAGAGAGGGTTAAACCGCCAATCAGAGGAGAGAGGGTTAAACCGCCAATCAGAGGAGAGAGAGGGGTTAAACCGCCAATCAGAGGAGAGAGGGTTAAACCGCCAATCAGAGGGGAGAGAGGGGTTAAACTGGCCAATCAGAGAAGAGAGGGTTAAACCAGCCAATCAGAGGAGAGAGGGTTAAACCGCCAATCAGAGGAGAGAGGGTTAAACCGGCCAATCAGAGGAGAGAGGGTTAAACCGGCCAATCAGAGAAGAGAGGGTTAAACTGGCCAATCAGAGGGAGAGAGAGGGGTTAAACTGGCCAATCAGAGGAGAGAGGGTTAAACCGCCAATCAGAGGAAAGAGAGGGTTAAACCGGCCAATCAGAGGAGAGAGAGGGTTAAACCGCCAATCAGAGGAAAGAGGGTTAAACCGGCCAATCAGAGGAGAGAGGGTTAAACCGCCAATCAGAGAAGAGAGGGTTAAACCGCCAATCAGAGGAGAGAGGGGGTTCAGACGGCAAATCAGAGGAGAGAGGGTTAAACCGCCAATCAGAGGAAAGACAGGGATTAAACCGCCAATCAGAGGAGAGAGAGGGGTTAAACCGGCAAATCAGAGGAGAGAGGGGTTCAACCCGCAAAACAGAGTAAGGACAGAGGGCACAGAGTGAGGACAGAGGAGAAACATTGAGGACAGAGAAGGTTTACCGATGGTGGAGGTCTCACTCGCGTTCAGAGCCTAGTCGGCGCCGCTGGAACTGACCGAGGCCCCGTCTTCGTCCTGGAACAGAGTTAAATACCGACATCTCAGAGAAATAAACTTTAAAGTAATTCATGAATTAATTCAATTTTTAATCCAACAGTTGTTGTTGAAGACAATATTAAACATTTAACCAGGATTTACATTTTGGCTACATTTCCAGCTTTTTTCAGCTTTTTGATTCAGCGATTCAGCGATTCAGCGAGACCCCACCGCAGTGTGAGGTTTGTCCCACCTGTCCTGTACTTTAGCAGCAGGTCCCAGATCCCCCGTCGAGCGTAAGGGTCCATTCCGGCCGTGGGCCTGCCTAAAATCACCACCATGGACCCTCCGACGGAAGCCAGGGCCACGGAGAGTTTGCGCTACATCCCCCCGGGAGAGAGCGCTGGTGCGGGAACGAGCGCTGTGAGGTAACCCAATGTCCCGCATGATCTGCTCCATCTCAGACCGAACTGGGCCTCGGACAGACCTTGACACGAGGAGGGAGGGTTAAACCGGCCAATCAGAGGATAGAGAGGGGTTAAACCGCCAATCAGAGGGGAAAGGGTTAACCCGGCCAATCAGAGAAGAGAGGGTTAAACCGACCAATCAGAGGAGAGAGGGGTTAAACTGGCCAATCAAAGGAGAGAGGGTTAAACTGCCCAATCAGAGGAGAGAGGGTTAAACCGCCAATCAGAGGAGAGAGGGTTAAACCGCCAATCAGAGGAGAGAGGGTTAAACCGGCCAATCAGGGAGAGAGAGGGGTTAAACCGCCAATCAGAGGAGAGAGGGTTAAATTGGCCAATCAGAGGAAAGAGGGTTAAACCGCCAATCAGAGGAGAGAGGATTAAACTGCCAATCAGAGGAGAGAGGGGGTTAAACGGCCAATCAGAGGAGAGAGGGTTAAACCGGCCAATCAGAGAAGAGAGAGGTGTTAAACCGCCAATCAGAGGAGAGAGAGGGGTTAAACCGGCCAATCAGAGGGGAAAGGGTTAACCCGGCCAATCAGAGAAGAGAGGGTTAAACCGCCAATCAGAGGAGAGAGGGTTAAACCGGCCAATCAGAGGAGAGAGGGGTTAAACCGCCAATCAGAGAGAGAGAGAGGGTTAAACCGCAAATCAGAGGAGAGAGGGTTAAACCGCCAATCAAAAGAGAGAGGGTTAAACCGCCAATCAGAGGAGAGAGGGTTAAACTGACCAATCAGAGGAGAGAGAGGGGTTAAACCGGCCAATCAGAGGAGAGAGGGGGTTAAACCGGCCAATCAGAGGGAAAGGGTTAACCCGGCCAATCAGAAAAGAGAGGGTTAAACCGGCCAATCAGAGGAGAGGGGTTGAACCGCCAATCAGAGGAAGAGAGGGTTAAACGGGCCAATCAGAGGAGAGAGGGTAAACAGGCCAATCAGAAGAGAGAGGGTTAAATTGGCCAATCAGAGGGGAAGGGTTAACCTGGCCAATCAGAGAAGAGAGGGTTAAACCGGCCAATCAGAGAAGAGAGGGGTTAAACCGCCAATGAGAGGAGAGAGGGTTAAACCGCCAATCAGAGGAGAGAGAGGGGTTAAACCGCAAATCAGAGGAGAGAGGGGTTAAACCGCCAATCAGAGGAGAGAGAGGGTTAAACCGCCAATCAGAGAAGAGAGGGGTTAAAACCGCCAATCAGAGGAGAGAAAGGGTCAAATCGGCCAATCAGAGGAGAGAGAGGGGTTAAACCGCCAATCAGAGGGGAAAGGGTTAACCCGCCAATCAGAGAAGAGAGGGTTAAACCGCCAATCAGAGGAGAGAGGGTTAAACCGGCCAATCAGAGGAAAGAGGGTTAATCCGGCCAATCAGAGGAAGAGAGGGTTAAACCAGCCAATCAGAGAAGAGAGGGTTAAACTGGCCAATCAGAGGAGAGAGGGTTAAACCGCCAATCTAAGGAGAAAGAGGGTTAAATCGGCCAATCAGAGGAGAGAGGGTAAAACCGGCCAATCAGAGGAGAGAAGGCTAAACCGGCCAATCAGAGGAGAGAGGGTTAAACCGCCAATCAGAGGAAGAGAGGGATTAAACCGGCCAATCAGAGGAGAGAGAGGGGTTCAGATGGCAAATCAGAGGAGAGAGAGGGTTAAACCGGCCAATCAGAGAGAAAGAGGGTTAAACTGGCCAATCAGAGGAGAGAGAGGGTTAAACCGGCCAATCAGAGGAGAGAGGGGTTAAACAGGCCAATCAGGGAAAGAGGGTTAAACCGGCCAATCAGAGGAGAGAGGGTTAAACCGCCAATCAGAGGAGAGAGGGTTAAACCGCCAATCAGAGGAGAGAGGGGTTAAACCGCCAATCAGAGGAGAGAGAGGGGTTAAACTGGCCAATCAGAGAAGAGAAGGGTTAAACCAGCCAATCAGAGGAGAGAAGGGTTAAACAGGCCAATCAGAGGAGAGAGGGTTAAACCGGCCAATCAGAGGAGAGAGGGTTAAACCGCCAATCAGAGAAGAGAGGGTTAAACTGGCCAATCAGAGGAGAGAGGGTTAAACCGGCCAATCAGAGGAAAGAGAGGGATTAAACCGCCAATCAGAGGAGAGAGGGGTTAAACGGCCAATCAGAGGAGAGAGGGTTAAACCGGCCAATCAGAGGAAAGAGAGGGATTAAACCGCCAATCAGAGGAGAGAGAGGGGTTAAGACGGCCAATCAGAGGAGAGAGGGTTAAACCGCCAATCAGAGAAGAGAGAGGTGTTAAACCGCCAATCAGAGGAGAGAGGGTTAAACCGCCAATCAGAGGAGAGAGAGGGGTTAAACCGGCAAATCAGAGGAGAGAGGGGTTCAACCGCCAAACAGAGTAAGGACAGAGGGCACAGAGGGAGGACAGAGGAGAAACATTGAGGACAGAGAAGGCTTACCGATGGTGGAGGTCTCACTCGGCAGAGCCTAGTCCGGCCGCTGGAACTGACCGAGGCCCCGTCTTCGTCCCGGAACAGAGCTAAATACCGACATCTCAGAGAAATAAACTTTAAAGTAATTCATGAATTAATTCAGTTTTTAATCCAACAGTTGTTGTTGAAGACATTATTAAACATTTAACCAGGATTTACATTTTGGCTACATTTCAGCTTTTTAGCTTTTTATTCAGCGATTCAGCGAGACCCCCCGCAGTGTGAGGTTGTCCCACCTGTCCTGTACTTTAACAGCAGGTCCCAGATCCCCCATCGTAAGGGTCCCCGGCCGAGGGCCGCCTAAAATCACCACCCGGACCCTCGACGGAAGC
Source organism: Rhyacichthys aspro (assembly GCA_036850595.1). Lineage (NCBI taxonomy): Eukaryota > Metazoa > Chordata > Actinopteri > Gobiiformes > Rhyacichthyidae > Rhyacichthys > Rhyacichthys aspro. The sequence goes on along the minus strand of JAWCTZ010000087.1, from coordinate 29,573 downwards.
CGGCACGGAGAGTTTGCGCTACATCCCGAGAGAGCGCCGGCGCGGGAACGAGGTCTGTGAGGTAACCCAATGTCCCGCATGATCTGCTCCATCTCAGACCCGACCTGGGCCTCGGACAGACCTTGACACGAGGAGGGAGGGTTAAACCGCCAATCAGAGGAGAGAGGGTTAAACCGACCAATCAGAGGAGGGAGGGCTTAAACTGCCCATTCAGAGGAGGGAGGTTTAACTGGCCAATTAGAGGAGAGAGGGTTAAACCGCCAATCAAGGAAGAGAGGGGTTAAACCGCCAATCAAAAGAGAGAGAGGGTTAAACCGCCAATAAGAGGAGAGAGGGTTAAACCGCCAATCAGAGGAGAGAAAGGGGTTAAATCTGGCCAATCAGAGGAGAGAGAGGGTTAAACTGGCCAATCAGAGGAGAGAGGGTTAAACCGGCCAATCAGAGGAAGAGAGGGTTAAACCGGCCAATCAGAGGAGAGGGGGTTAAACGGGCCAATCAGAGGAGAGAGGGTTAAACCGGCCAATCAGAGGAGAGAGGGTTAAACCGGCCAATCAGAGAAGAGAGGGTTAAACCGGCCAATCAGAGGAGAGAGGGTTAAACCGGCCAATCAGAGGAAGAGAGGGTTAAACCGCCAATCAGAGGAGAGAGGGGTTAAACGGCCAATCAGAGGAGAGAGAGGGTTAAACTGCCAATCAGAGGAGAGAGGGTTAAACCGCCAATCAGAGAAGAGAGGGTTAAACCGGCCAATCAGAGAAGAGAGGGGTTAAACCGCCAATCAGAGGAGAGAGGGGTTAAACCGGCCAATCAGAGGAAGAGAGGGTTAAACCGGCCAATCAGAGAAGAGAGGGTTAAACTGGCCAATCAGAGGAGAGAGGGTTAAACCGCCAATCAGAGGAGAAAGAGGGTTAAACGGCCAATCAGAGGAGAGAGGGGTTAAACCGGCCAATCAGAGGAGAGAGGGTTAAACCGCCAATCAGAGGAGAGAGGGGTTAAACTGGCCAATCAGAGGAGAGAGGGTTAAACTGCCAATCAGAGGAGAGAGGGTTAAACCGGCCAATCAGAGGAGAGAGGGTTAAACCGCCAATCAGAGGAGAGAGAGGGGTTAAACCAGCCAATCAGAAGAGAGAGAGGGTTAAACTGGCCAATCAGAGGAAAGAGGGTTAAACCGGCCAATCAGAGGAGAGAGGGTTAAACTGCCAATCAGAGAGAGAGAGGGGTTAAACGGCCAATCAGAGGAGAGAGGGTTAAACCCGCCAATCAGAGAAGAGAGAGGGTTAAACCGCCAATCAGAGGAGAGAGGGGTTAAACCGCCAATCAGAGGAGAGAGAGGGGTTAAACTGGCCAATCAGAGAAGAGAGGGTTAAACCGGCCAATCAGAGGAGAGAGGGTTAAACCGCCAATCAGAGGAGAGAGGGGTTAAACCGGCCAATCAGAGAGAGAGAGGGTTAAACCGGCCAATCAGAGGAGAGAGGGTTAAACCGCCAATCAGAGGAGAGAGGGTTAAACCGCCAATCAGAGGAGAGAGAGGGGTTAAACCGGCCAATCAGAGGAGAGAGGGTTAAACCGCCAATCAGAGAAGAGAGAGGGTTAAACCGCCAATCAGAGGGAAGAGTGGTTAAACCGCCAATCAGAGGAGAGAGGGGTTAAACCGCCAATCAGAGAAGAGAGAGGGTTAAACCGGCCAATCAGAGGAGAGAGGGTTAAACTGGCCAATCAGAGAAGAGAGGGTTAAACCGGCCAATCAGAGGAGAGAAGGGGGTTAAACCGGCCAATCAGAGGAAGAGAGGGTTAAACCGCCAATCAGAGGAGAGAGGGGTTAAACCGGCCAATCAGAGGAGAGAGAGGGTTAAACCGCCAATCAGAGGAGAGAGGGGTTAAACCGGCCAATCAGAGAAGAGAGGGTTAAACCGCCAATCAGAGGAGAGAGAGGTTAAACGTTGGCCAATCAGAGGAGAGAGGGTTAAACCGGCCAATCAGAGAAGAGAGAGGGTTAAACCGGCCAATCAGAGGAGAGAGAGGAGGGGGTTAAACCGGCCAATCAGAGGGGAGAGGGGTTAACCCGCCAATCAGAGAAGAGAGGGTTAAACCGCCAATCAGAGGAGAGAGAGGGTTAAACCGCCAATCAGAGGAGAGAGGGTTAAACCGCCAATCAGAGAGAGAGAGGGGTTAAACCGGCCAATTAGAGGAGAGAGAAGGGTTAAACCGGCCAATCAGAGGAGAGAGGGTTAAACTGGCCAATCAGAGAAGAGAGGGGTTAAACCAGCCAATCAGAGGAGAGAGGGTTAAACCGCCAATCAGAGGAAAGAGAGGGCTAATCGGCCAATCAGAGGAGAGAGAGAGGTTAAACCGGCTAGTCAGAAGACAGAGGGTTAAACCGGCTAATCAGAGGAGAGAGGGTCAAACCGGCCAATCAGAGAAAAGAGAGGGTTAAAACGGCCAATCAGAGGAGAGAGAGGGGTTAAACGGCCAATCAGAGGAGAGAGGGTTAAACCGCCAATCAGAGGAGAGAGAGGGTTAAACTGGCCAATCAGAGAAGAGAAGGGTTAAACCGCCAATCAGAGGAGAGAGGGTTAAACCGGCCAATCAGAGGAGAGAGGGTTAAACCGGCCAATCAGAGAAGAGAGGGTTAAACCGCCAATCAGAGAAGAGAGGGTTAAACCGGCCAATCAGAGGAGAGAGGGTTAAACGGCCAATCAGAGGAAAGAGAGGGTTAAACCGCCAATCAGAGGAGAGAGAGGGTTAAACGGCCAATCAGAGGAGAGAGGGTTAAACCGGCCAATCAGAGGAAAGAGAGGGTTAAACCGCCAATCAGAGGAGAGAGAGGGGTTAAACGGCCAATCAGAGGAGAGAGGGTTAAACGGCCAATCAGAGAAGAGAGGGTTAAACCGGCCAATCAGAGGAGAGAGGGTTAAACTGGCCAATCAGAGGAGAGAGAGGGGTTAAACCGCAAATCAGAGGAGAGAGGGGTTCAACCGGCCAAACAGAGTAAGGACAGAGGGCACAGAGGGAGGACAGAGGAGAAACATTGAGGACAGAGAAGGTTTACCGATGGTGGAGGTCTCACTCGCGTTCAGAGCCTAGTCGGCGCCGCTGGAACTGACCGAGGCCCCGTCTTCGTCCTGGAACAGAGTTAAATACCGACATCTCAGAGAAATAAACCTTAAAGTAATTCATGAATTAATTCAGTTTTTAATCCAACAGTTGTTGTTGAAGACAATATTAAACATTTAACCAGGATTTACATTTTGGCTACATTTCCAGCTTTTTCAGCTTTTTGATTCAGCGATTCAGCGAGACCCCCACCGCAGTGTGAGGTTTGTCCCACCTGTCCTGTACTTTAACAGCAGGTCCCAGATCCCCCGTCGAGCGTAAGGGTCCATTCCGGCCGTGGGCCTGCCTAAAATCACCACCATGGACCCTCCGACGGAAGCCAGGGCCACGGAGAGTTTGCGCTACATCCCCGGGAGAGAGCGCTGGTGCGGGAACGAGCGTTTGTGAGGTAACCCAATGTCCCGCATGATCTGCTCCATCTCAGACCGGACCTGGGCCTCGACAGACCTTTGACACGAGGAGGGAGGGTTAAACCGCCAATCAGAGGAGAGAGGGTTAAACCGACCAATCAGAGGAGGGAGGGCTTAAACTGCCCATTTAGAGGAGGGAGGTTTAACTGGCCAATCAGAGGAGAGAGGGTTAAACCGCCAATCAAGGAAGAGAGGGTTAAACCGGCCAATCAAAAGAGAGGGTTAAACCGGCCAATCAGAGGAGAGAGGGTTAAACCGACCAATCAGAGGAGAGAGGGGTTAAACTCGCCAATCAGAGGAGAGAGAGGGTTAAACTGGCCAATCAGAGGAGAGAGGGTTAAACCGCCAATCAGAGGAAGAGAGGGTTAAACCGGCCAATCAGAGGAGAGAGGGGTTAAACGGGCCAATCAGAGGAGAGAGGGTTAAACTGGCCAATCAGAGGGGAAAGGGTTAACCCGGCCAATCAGAGAAGAGAGGGTTAAACCGCCAATCAGAGGAGAGAGGGTTAAACCGCCAATCAGAGGAAGGAGGGTTAAACCGGCCAATCAGAGGAGAGAGGGTTAAACGGGCCAATCAGAGGAGAGAGGGTTAAACCGGCCAATCAGAGGAAGAGAGGGTTAAACCAGCCAATCAGAGAAGAGAGGGTTAAACTGGCCAATCAGAGGAGAGAGGGTTAAACCGGCCAATCAGAGGAGAAAGAGGGTTAAACGGCCAATCAGAGGAGAGAGGGGTTAAACGGCCAATCAGAGGAGAGAGGGTTAAACCGGCCAATCAGAGGAGAGAGGGTTAAACCGGCCAATCAGAGGAAGAGAGGGTTAAACGGGCCAATCAGAGGAGAGAGAGGGGTTAAATGGCCAATCAGAGGAGAGAGGGTTAAACCGGCCAATCAGAGAAGAGAGAGGGTTAAACCGGCCAATCAGAGGAGAGAGAGGGGTTAAACCGCCAATCAGAGGGGAGAGAGGGTTAAACCGGCCAATCAGAGAAGAGAGGGTTAAACCGCCAATCAGAGGAGAGAGGGGTTAAACCGGCCAATCAGAGGAGAGAGGGTTAAACCGGCCAATCAGAGGAGAGAGAGGGGTTAAACCGGCCAATCAGAGGAGAGAGGGGTTAAACTGGCCAATCAGAGGAGAGAGAGGGCTAAACGGCCAATCAGAGGAGAGAGAGGGGTTAAACCGGCCAATCAGAGGGGAAGGGTTAACCGGCCAATCAGAGAAGAGAGGGTTAAACCGGCCAATCAGAGGAGAGAGGGTTAAACCGCCAATCAGAGGAGAGAGGGTTAAACCGGCCAATCAGAGGAAGGAGGGTTAAACCAGCCAATCAGAGGAGAGAGGGTTAAACTGGCCAATCAGAGGAGAGAGGGTTAAACCGGCCAATCTAAGGAGAAAGAGGGTTAAATCGGCCAATCAGAGGAGAGAGGGGTTAAATAGGCCAATCAGAGGAGAGAGGGTTAAACCGGCCAATCAGAGGAGAGAGGGTTAAACCGCCAATCAGAGGAAGAGAGGGATTAAACCGCCAATCAGAGGAGAGAGAGGGGTTCAGATGGCAAATCAGAGGAGAGAGGGTTAAACCGCCAATCAGAGAAGAGAGAGGTGTTAAACCGGCCAATCAGAGGAGAGAGAGGGGTTAAACAGTCCAATCAAAGGGGAAAGGGTTAACCCGGCCAATCAGAGAAGAGAGGGTAAACCGGCCAATCAGAGGAGAGAGGGTTAAACCGCCAATCAGAGGTGAGAGGGTTGAACCCGCCAATCAGAGCAGAGAGAGGGGTTAAACCGCAAATCAGAGGAGAGAGGGGTTAAACCGCCAATCAGAGGGGAGAGAGGGGTTAAACTGGCCAATCAGAGAAGAGAAGGGTTAAACCAGCCAATAAGAGGAGAGAAGGTTGAACCGCCAATCAGAGGAAAGAGGGTTAATCCGGCCAATCAGAGGAGGGAGGGTTAAACCGCCAATCAGAGAAGAGAGGGTTAAACTGGTCAATCAGAGGAGAGAGGGTTAAACGGCCAATCAGAGAAAAGACAGGGATTAAACCGGCCAATCAGAGGAGAGAGAGGGGTTCAGACGGCAAATCAGAGGAGAGAGGGTTAAACCGGCCAATCAGAGGAAAGACAGGGTTAAACCGCCAATCAGAGGAGAGAGAGGGGTTAAACCGGCAAATCAGAGGAGAGAGGGGTTCAACCGGCAAAACAGAGTAAGGACAGAGGGCACAGAGTGAGGACAGAGGAGAAACATTGAGGACAGAGAAGGTTTACCGATGGTGGAGGTCTCACTCGTGTTCAGAGCCTAGTCCGGCGTCGCTGGAACTGACCGAGGCCCCGTCTTCGTCCTGGAACAGAGTTAAATACCGACATCTCAGAGAAATAAACTTTAAAGTAATTCATGAATTAATTCAATTTTTAATCCAACAGTTGTTGTTGAAGACAATATTAAACATTTAACCAGGATTTACATTTTGGCTACATTTCCAGCTTTTTTCAGCTTTTTGATTCAGCGATTCAGCGATTCAGCGAGACCCCCACCGCAGTGTGAGGTTTGTCCCACCTGTCCTGTACTTTAGCAGCAGGTCCCAGATCCCCCGTCGAGCGTAAGGGTCCATTCCGGCCGTGGGCTCGTCTAAAATCACCACCATGGACCCTCCGACGGAAGCCAGGGCCACGGAGAGTTTGCGCTACATCTCCCCCGGGAGAGAGCGGTGGTGCGGGAACGAGCGTTTGTGAGGTAACCCAATGTCCCGCATGATCTGCTCCATCTCAGACCCGACCTGGGCCTCGGACAGACCTTTGACACGAGGAGGGAGGGTTAAACCGCCAATCAGAGGAGAGAGAGGGGTTAAACCGCCAATCAGAGGAGAGAGGGTTAAACCGGCCAATCAGAGAGAGAGAGGGTTAAACCGGCCAATCAGAGGAGAGAGGGGTTAAACCGGCCAATCAGAGGGAGAGAGGGGTTAAACGGCCAATCAGAAGAGAGAGGGGTTAAAATGGCCAATCAGAGGAGGGAGGGTTAAACCGGCCAATGAGAGAGAGGGGTTAAACCGGCCATTCAGAGAAGAGAGGGGTTAAACCGGTCAATTAGAGGAGAGAGGGTTAAACCAGGCCAATCAGAGGAAGAGAGGGGTTAAACCGCCAATCAGAGAAGAGAGGGTTAAACTGGCCAATCAGAGGAGAGAGGGTTAAACGGCCAATCAAGGAGAGAGAGGGTTAAACGGCCAATCAGAGGAGAGAGGGGTTAAACGGCCAATCAGAGGAGAGAGGGTTAAACCGGCCAATCAGAGGAGAGAGGGGTTAAACTGGCCAATCAGAGGAGAGAGGGTTAAACCGCCAATCAGAGGAGAGAGGGTTAAACCGGCCAATCAGAGGAGAGAGGGTTAAACCGGCCAATCAGAGGAGAGGGGTTAAACCAGCCAATCAGAAGAGAGAGGGGTTAAACCGGCCAATCAGAGAAGAGAGGGTTAAACCGCCAATCAGAGGAAGACAGGGTTAAACTGCCAATCAGAGCAGAGAGAGGGGTTAAACGGCCAATCAGAGGAGAGAGGGTTAAACCGGCCAATCAGAGAAGAGAGAGGGTTAAACCGGCCAATCAGAGGAGAGAGAGGGGTTAAACCGGCCAATCAGAGGAGAAAGGGTTAACCGGCCAATCAGAGAAGAGAGGGTTAAACCGCCAATCAGAGGAGAGAGGGTTAAACCGGCCAATCAGAGGAGAGAGGGTTAAACCGGCCAATCAGAGGAGAGAGGGGTTAAACCGGCCAATCAGAGGAGAGAGGGTTAAACCGGCCAATCAGAGGAAGAGAGGGTTAAACCGGCCAATCAGAGGAGAGAGAGGGGTTAAATGGCCAATCAGAGGAGAGAGGGTTAAACCGGCCAATCAGAGAAGAGAGAGGGTTAAACCGCCAATCAGAGGAAGAGAGGGTTAAACCGGCCAATCAGAGGAGAGAGGGGTTAAACCGGCCAATCAGAGGAGAGAGGGTTAAACGGCCAATCAGAGGGAGAAAGGGTTAACCCGGCCAATCAGAGAAGAGAGGGTTAAACCGGCCAATCAGAGGAGAGAGGGTTAAACCGGCCAATCAGAGGAAGGAGAGGGTTAAACGGCCAATCAGAGGAGAGAGGGGTTAAACAGGCCAATCAGAGGAGAGAGGGTTAAACTGGCCAATCAGAGGAGAGAGGGTTAAACCGCCAATCAGAGGAAGAGAGGGTTAAACCGCCAATCAGAGGAGAGAGAGGGGTTAAATGGCCAATCAGAGGAGAGAGGGTTAAACCGCCAATCAGAGAAGAGAGAGGGTTAAACCGGCCAATCAGAGGAGAGAGAGGGTTAAACAGCCAATCAGAGGGAGAGAGGGTTAAACCGCCAATCAGAGAAGAGAGGGGTTAAACCGGCCAATCAGAGGAGAGAGGGTTGAACCGGCCAATCAGAGGAGAGAGGGGTAAACAGGCCAATCAGAGGAGAGAGGGTTAAACCGGCAAATCAGAGGAGAGAGGGTTAAACCGGCCAATCAGAGGAGAGAGGGTTAAACTGGCCAATCAGAGAAGAGAAGGGTTAAACCAGCCAATCAGAGGAGAGAGGGTTAAACCGCCAATCAGAGGAAAGAGGGTTAAACCGGCCAATCAGAGGAGAGAGGGTTAAACCGCCAATCAGAGAAGAGAGGGTTAAACCGGCCAATCAGAGGAGAGAGGGTTAAACCGGCCAATCAGAGGAAAGAGAGGGTTAAACCGGCCAATCAGAGGAGAGAGAGGGGTTAAACGGCCAATCAGAGGAGAGAGGGTTAAACCGCCAATCAGAGGAGAGAGAGGGGTTAAACTGGCCAATCAGAGAAGAGAAGGGTTAAACCAGCCAATCAGAGGAGAGAAGGTTGAACCGGCCAATCAGAGGAGAGAGGGTTAAACCGGCCAATCAGAGGAGAGAGGGTTAAACCGGCCAATCAGAGAAGAGAGGGTTAAACTGGGCAATCAGAGGAGAGAGGGTTAAACCGGCCAATCAATGGAGAGAGGGTTAAACCGGCCAATCAGAGGAGAGAGAGGGGTTAAACGGCCAATCAGAGGAGAGAGGGTTAAACCGGCCAATCAGAGGAAAGAGAGGGATTAAACCGCCAATCAGAGGAGAGAGAGAGGTTCAGAACGGCCAATCAGAGGAGAGAGGGTTAAACCGGCCAATCAGAGAAGAGAGGGGTTAAACCGGCCAATCAGAGGAGAGAGGGTTAAACCGGCCAATCAGAGGAGAGAGAGGGGTTAAACCGGCAAATCAGAGGAGAGAGGGGTTCAACCGGCCAAACAGAGTAAGGACAGAGGGCACAGAGTGAGGACAGAGGAGAAACATTGAGGACAGAGAAGCTTTACCGATGGTGGAGGTCTCACTCTCGTGTTCAGAGCCTAGTCCGGCGTCGCTGGAACTGACCGAGGCCCCGTCTTCGTCCTGGAACAGAGTTAAATACCGACATCTCAGAGAAATAAACTTTAAAGTAATTCATGAATTAATTCAGTTTTTAATCCAACAGTTGTTGTTGAAGACAATATTAAACATTTAACCAGGATTTACATTTTGGCTACATTTCCAGCTTTTTCAGCTTTTGATTCAGCGATTCAGCGAGACCCCCACCGCAGTGTGAGGTTTGTCCCACCTGTCCTGTACTTTAACAGCAGGTCCCAGATCCCCCGTCGAGCGTAAGGGTCCATTCCGGCCGTGGGCTCGTCTAAAATCACCACCATGGACCCTCCGACGGAAGCCAGGGCCACGGAGAGTTTGCGCTACATCCCCCCCGGGAGAGAGCGCTGGTGCGGGAACGAGCGTTTGTGAGGTAACCCAATGTCCCGCATGATCTGCTCCATCTCAGACCAGACCTGGGCCTCGGACAGACCTTTGACACGAGGAGGGAGGGTTAAACCGGCCAATCAGAGGAGAGAGGGTTAAACCGACCAATCAGAGGAGGGAGGGCTTAAACTGCCCAATTCAGAGGAGAGAGGGTTAAACCGGCCAATCAGAGGAGAGAGGGTTAAACCGCCAATCAAGGAAGAGAGTGGTTAAACCGGCCAATCAAAAGAGAGGGTTAAACCGGCCAATAAAAGGAGAGAGGGTTAAACCGACCAATCAGAGGAGAGAGGGGTTAAACCGGCCAATGAGAGGAGAGAGGGTTGAACCGGCCAATCAGAGGAAGGAGGGTTAAACCAGTCAATCAGAGGAAGACAGGGTTAAACTGGTCAATCAGAGGAGAGAGGGGTTAAACGGCCAATCAGAGGAGAGAGGGTTAAACGGGCCAATCAGAGGGGAAAGGGTTAAACCGGCCAATCAGAGAAGAGAGGGTTAAACCGGCCAATCAGAGGAGAGAGGGTTAAACCGGCCAATCAGAGGAAGAGAGGGTTAAACCGGCCAATCAGAGGAGAGAGGGTTGAACCGGCCAATCAGAGGAGAGAGGGTTAAACCGGCCAATCAGAGGAAGGAGGGGTTAAACCGGCCAATCAGAGAAGAGAGGGTTAAACTGGCCAATCAGAGGAGAGAGGGTTAAACCGGCCAATCAAGGAGAAAGAGGGTTAAACCGGCCAATCAGAGGAGAGAGGGGTTAAACGGGCCAATCAGAGGAGAGAGGGTTAAACCGGCCAATCAGAGGAGAGAGGGTTAAACCGGCCAATCAGAGGAAGAGAGGGTTAAACCGCCCAATCAGAGGAGAGAGAGGGGTTCAAATGGCCAATCAGAGGAGAGAGGGTTAAACCGGCCAATCAGAGAAGAGAGAGGGTTAAACCGCCAATCAGAGGAGAGAGAGGGGTTAAACCGGCCAATCAGAGGAGAAAGGGTTAAACCGGCCAATCAGAGAAGAGAGGGTTAAACCGGCCAATCAGAGGAGAGAGGGTTAAACCGCCAATCAGAGGAGAGAGGGTTAAACCGCCAATCAGAGGAGAGAGAGGGGTTAAACCGGCCAATCAGAGGAGAGAGGGGTTAAACCGCCAATCAGAGGGAGAGAGGGGTTAAACCGGCCAATCAGAAGAGAGAGAGGTTAAACCGGCCAATCAGAGGGGAAGGGTTAACCGGCCAATCAGAGAAGAGAGGGTTAAACCGGCCAATCAGAGAAGAGAGGGGTTAAACCGCCAATCAGAGGAGAGAGGGTTAAACCGGCCAATCAGAGGAAGAGAGGGTTAAACCAGCCAATCAGAGAAGATAGGGTTAAACTGGCCAATCAGAGGAGAGAGGGTTAAACCGGCCAATCTAAGGAGAAAGAGGGTTAAATCGGCCAATCAGAGGAGAGAGGGGTTAAACCGGCCAATCAGAGGAGAGAGGGTTAAACCGGCCAATCAGAGGAGAGAGGGTTAAACCGGCCAATCAGAGGAAGAGAGGGATTAAACCGCCAATCAGAGGAGAGAGAGGGGTTCAGATGGCAAATCAGAGGAGAGAGGGTTAAACCGCCAATCAGAGAAGAGAGAGGTGTTAAACCGGCCAATCAGAGGAGAGAGAGGGGTTAAACAGTCCAATCAAAGGGGAAAGGGTTAACCCGGCCAATCAGAGAAGAGAGGGTTAAACCGGCCAATCAGAGGAGAGAGGGTTAAACCGGCCAATCAGAGGAGAGAGGGTTGAACCGGCCAATCAGAGCAGAGAGAGGGGTTAAACCGGCAAATCAGAGGAGAGAGGGGTTAAACCGCCAATCAGAGGGAGAGAGGGGTTAAACTGGCCAATCAGAGAAGAGAAGGGTTAAACCAGCCAATAAGAGGAGAGAAGGTTGAACCGGCCAATCAGAGGAAAGAGGGTTAATCCGGCCAATCAGAGGAGGGAGGGTTAAACCGGCCAATCAGAGAAGAGAGGGTTAAACTGGTCAATCAGAGGAGAGAGGGTTAAATCGGCCAATCAGAGAAAAGACAGGGATTAAACCGGCCAATCAGAGGAGAGAGAGGGTTCAGACGGCAAATCAGAGGAGAGAGGGTTAAACCGGCCAATCAGAGGAAAGACAGGGATTAAACCGCCCAATCAGAGGAGAGAGAGGGGTTAAACCGGCAAATCAGAGGAGAGAGGGGTTCAACCGGCAAAACAGAGTAAGGACAGAGGGCACAGAGTGAGGACAGAGGAGAAACATTGAGGACAGAGAAGGTTTACCGATGGTGGAGGTCTCACTCTCGTGTTCAGAGCCTAGTCCGGCGTCGCTGGAACTGACCGAGGCCCCGTCTTCGTCCTGGAACAGAGTTAAATACCGACATCTCAGAGAAATAAACTTTAAAGTAATTCATGAATTAATTCAATTTTTAATCCAACAGTTGTTGTTGAAGACAATATTAAACATTTAACCAGGATTTACATTTTGGCTACATTTCCAGCTTTTTTCAGCTTTTTGATTCAGCGATTCAGCGATTCAGCGAGACCCCCACCGCAGTGTGAGGTTTGTCCCACCTGTCCTGTACTTTAGCAGCAGGTCCCAGATCCCCCGTCGAGCGTAAGGGTCCATTCCGGCCGTGGGCTCGTCTAAAATCACCACCATGGACCCTCCGACGGAAGCCAGGGCCACGGAGAGTTTGCGCTACATCCCCCCGGGAGAGAGCGCTGGTGCGGGAACGAGCGTTTGTGAGGTAACCCAATGTCCCGCATGATCTGCTCCATCTCAGACCGGACCTGGGCCTCGGACAGACCTTTGACACGAGGAGGGAGGGTTAAACCGGCCAATCAGAGGAGAGAGGGGTTAAACGGGCCAATCAGAGGAGAGAGGGTTAAACCGGCCAATCAGAGAGAGAGAGGGGTTAAACCGGCCAATCAGAGGAGAGAGGGGTTAAACCGGCCAATCAGAGGAGAGAGGGGTTAAACTGGCCAATCAGAAGAGAGAGGGTTAAACCGGCCAATCAGAGGAGAGAGGGTTAAACCGGCCAATCAGAAAAGAGAGGGTTAAACCGACCAATCAGAGGAGAGAGGGGTTTAACTGGCCAATCAGAGGAGAGAGGGTTAAACCGGCCAATCAGAGGAAGAGAGGGTTAAACCAGCCAATCAGAGAAGAGAGGGTTAAACTGGCCAATCAGAGGAGAGAGGGTTAAACGGCCAATCCAAGGAGAAAGAGGGTTAAATCCGGCCAATCAGAGGAGAGAGGGGTTAACCCGGCCAATCAGAGGAGAGAGGGTTAAACCGGCCAATCAGAGGAGAGAGGGTTAAACCGGCCAATCAGAGGAAGAGAGGGTTAAACCGCCCAATCAGAGGAGAGAGAGGGGTTCAGATGGCAAATCAGAGGAGAGAGGGTTAAACCGGCCAACCAGAGAAGAGAGAGGTGTTAAACCGGCCAATCAGAGGAGAGAGAGGGGTTAAACCGGCCAATCAAAGGGGAAAGGGTTAACCCGGCCAATCAGAGAAGAGAGGGGTAAACCGGCCAATCAGAGGAGAGAGGGTTAAACCGGCCAATCAGAGGAGAGAGGGTTGAACCGGCCAATCAGAGAGAGAGAGGGGTTAAACCGGCAAATCAGAGGAGAGAGGGGTTAAACCGGCCAATCAGAGGGGAGAGAGGGGTTAAACTGGCCAATCAGAGAAGAGAAGGGTTAAACCAGCCAATAAGAGGAGAGAAGGTTAAATCGGCCAATCAGAGGAAAGAGGGTTAAACCGGCCAATCAGAGGAGGGAGGGTTAAACCGCCAATCAGAGAAGAGAGGGTTAAACTGGTCAATCAGAGGAGAGAGGGTTAAATCGGCCAATCAGAGAAAAGACAGGGATTAAACCGCCAATCAGAGGAGAGAGAGGGGTTCAGACGGCAAATCAGAGGAGAGAGGGTTAAACCGGCCAATCAGAGGAAAGACAGGGATTAAACCGCCCAATCAGAGGAGAGAGAGGGGTTAAACCGGCAAATCAGAGGAGAGAGGGGTTCAACCGGCAAAACAGAGTAAGGACAGAGGGCACAGAGTGAGGACAGAGGAGAAACATTGAGGACAGAGAAGGTTTACCGATGGTGGAGGTCTCACTCTCGTGTTCAGAGCCTAGTCCGGCGTCGCTGGAACTGACCGAGGCCCCGTCTTCGTCCTGGAACAGAGTTAAATACCGACATCTCAGAGAAATAAACTTTAAAGTAATTCATGAATTAATTCAATTTTTAATCCAACAGTTGTTGTTGAAGACAATATTAAACATTTAACCAGGATTTACATTTTGGCTACATTTCCAGCTTTTTTCAGCTTTTTGATTCAGCGATTCAGCGATTCAGCGAGACCCCCACCGCAGTGTGAGGTTTGTCCCACCTGTCCTGTACTTTAGCAGCAGGTCCCAGATCCCCCGTCGAGCGTAAGGGTCCATTCCGGCCGTGGGCTCGTCTAAAATCACCACCATGGACCCTCCGACGGAAGCCAGGGCCACGGAGAGTTTGCGCTACATCCCCCGGGAGAGAGCGGTGGTGCGGGAACGAGCGTTTGTGAGGTAACCCAATGTCCCGCATGATCTGCTCCATCTCAGACCGGACCTGGGCCTCGGACAAACCTTTGACACGAGGAGGGAGGGTTAAACCGGCAAATCAGAGGATAGAGAGGGGTTAAACCGGCCAATCACAGGGGAAAGGGTTAACCCGGCCAATCAGAGAAGAGAGGGTTAAACCGACCAATCAGAGGAGAGAGGGGTTAAACTGGCAAATCAAAGGAGAGAGGTGTTAAACTGCCCAATCAGAGGAGAGAGGGTTAAACCGGCCAATCAGAGGAGAGAGGGTTAAACCGGCCAATCAGAGGAGAGAGGGTTAAACCGGCCAATCAGGGGAGAGAGAGGGGTTAAACCAGCCAATAAGAAGAGACAGGGGTTAAATTGGCCAACCAGAGGAAAGAGGGTTAAACCGGCCAATCAGAGGAAGACATGGATTAAACTGCACAATCAGAGCAGAGAGAGGGGTTCAGACGGCAAATCAGAGGAGAGAGGGTTAAACCGGCCAACCAGAGAAGAGAGAGTTGTTAAACCGGCCAATCAGAGGAGAGAGAGGGGTTAAACCGGCAAATCAGAGGGGAAAGGGTTAACCCGGTCAATCAGAGAAGAGAGGGTTAAACCGGCCAATCAGAGGAGAGAGGGTTAAACCGGCCAATCAGAGGAGAGAGGGTTGAACCGGCCAATCAGAGGAGAGAGAGGGGTTAAACCGGCAAATCAGAGGAGAGAGGGGTTAAACCGGCCAATCAAAAGAGAGAGGGTTAAACCGGCCAATAAGAGGAGAGAGGGTTAAACTGACCAATCAGAGGAGAGAGAGGGTTAAACCGGCCAATCAGAGGAGAGAGGGTTGAACTGGCCAATCAGAGGGAAAGGGTTAACCCGGCCAATCAGAAAAGAGAGGGTTAAACCGGCCAATCAGAGGAGAGAGGGTTGAACCGGCCAATCAGAGGAAGAGAGGGTTAAACGGGCCAATCAGAGGACAGAGGGTAAAACAGGCCAATCAGAAGAGAGAGGGTTAAATTGGCCAATCAGAGGGGCAAGGGCTTAACCTGGCCAATCAGAGAAGAGAGGGTTAAACCGGCAAATCAGAGAAGAGAGGGGTTAAACCGGCCAATCAGAGGAGAGAGGGTTGAACCGCCAATCAGAGGAGAGACAGGGGTTAAACCGGCAAATCAGAGGAGAGAGGGGTTCAACCGCCCAATCAGAGGAGAGAGAGGGGTTAAACCGGCCAATCAGAGAAGAGAGGGGTTAAACCGGCCAATCAGAGGAGAGAGGGGTTAAACCGGCCACTCAGAGGAGAGAGAGGGGTTAAACCGGCCAATCAGAGGGGAAAGGGGTAACCCGGCCAATCAGAGAAGAGAGTGTTAAACCGGCCAATCAGAGGAGAGAGGGTTGAACCTGCCAATCAGAGGAAAGAGGGTTAATCCGCCAATCAGAGGAAGGAGGGTTAAACCAGCCAATCAGAGAAGAGAGGGTTAAACTGGTCAATCAGAGGAGAGAGGGTTAAATCGGCCAATCAGAGGAGAAAGAGGGTTAAATCGGCCAATCAGAGGAGAGAGGGGTTAAACCGGCCAATCAGAGGAGAGAGGGTTAAACCGGCCAATCAGAGGAGAGAGGGTTAAACCGGCCAATCAGAGGAAGATAGGGATTAAACCGTCCAATCAGAGGAGAGAGAGGGGTTCAGATGGCAAATCAGAGGAGAGAGGGTTAAACCGGCCAACCAGAGTAGAAAGAGGTGTTAAACCGGCCAATCAGAGGAGAGAGAGGGGTTAAACCGGCCAATCAGAGGAGAGAGGGGTTAAACAGGCCAATCAGGGGAAAGAGGGTTAAACCGGCCAATCAGAGGAGAGAGGGTTAAACCGGCCAATCAGAGGAGAGAGGGTTAAACCGGCCAATCAGAGGAGAGAGGGGTTAAACCGGCCAATCAGAGGAGAGAGAGGGGTTAAACTGGCCAATCAGAGAAGAGAAGGGTTAAACCAGCCAATCAGAGGAGAGAAGGTTAAACAGGCCAATCAGAGGAAGAGAGGTTAAACCGCCAATCAGAGGAGAGAGGGTTAAACCGGCCAATCAGAGAAGAGAGGGGTTAAACTGGCCAATCAGAGGAGAGAGGGTTAAACCGGCCAATCAGAGGAAAGAGAGGGATTAAACCGGCCAATCAGAGGAGAGAGAGGGGTTCAGACGGCCAATCAGAGGAGAGAGGGTTAAACCGGCCAATCAGAGGAAAGACAGGGATTAAACCGCCCAATCAGAGGAGAGAGAGAGGTTAAGACGGCAAATCAGAGGAGAGAGGGTTAAACCGGCCAATCAGAGAAGAGAGAGGGTTAAACCGGCCAATCAGAGGAGAGAGAGGGGTTAAACCGCCAATCAGAGGAGAGAGGGTTAAACCGGCCAATCAGAGGAGAGAGGGTTGAACCGGCCAATCAGAGTAAGGACAGAGGGCACAGAGTGAGGACAGAGGAGAAACATTGAGGACAGAGAAGGTTTACCGATGGTGGAGGTCTCACTCTCGTGTTCAGAGCCTAGTCCGGCGTCGCTGGAACTGACCGAGGCCCCGTCTTCGTCCTGGAACAGAGTTAAATACCGACATCTCAGAGAAATAAACTTTAAAGTAATTCATGAATTAATTCAGTTTTTAATCCAACAGTTGTTGTTGAAGACAATATTAAACATTTAACCAGGATTTACATTTTGGCTACATTTCCAGCTTTTTTCAGCCTTTTGATTCAGCGATTCAGCGAGACCCCACCGCAGTGTGAGGTTTGTCCCACCTGTCCTGTACTTTAACAGCAGGTCCCAGATCCCCGTCGAGCGTAAGGGTCCATTCCGGCCGTGGGCTCGTCTAAAATCACCACCATGGACCCTCCGACGGAAGCCAGGGCCACGGAGACTTTGCGCTACATCCCCCCCGGGAGAGAGCGCTGGTGCGGGAACGAGTGTTTGTGAGGTAACCCAATGTCCCGCATGATCTGCTCCATCTCAGACCGGACCTGGGCCTCGGACAGACCTTTGACACGAGGAGGGAGGGTTAAACCGCCAATCAGAGGAGAGAGGGTTAAACCGACCAATCAGAGGAGAGAGGGTTAAACTGCCCATTTAGAGGAGGGAGGTTTAACTGGCCAATCAGAGGAGAGAGGGTTAAACCGCCAATCAAGGAAGAGAGTGGTTAAACCGGCCAATCAAAAGAGAGGGTTAAACCGGCCAATAAGAGGAGAGAGAGGGTTAAACCGACCAATCAGAGGAGAGAGAGGGGTTAAATCGGCCAATCAGAGGAGAGAGAGAGGGTTAAACTGGCCAATCAGAGGAAGAGAGGGTTAAACCGGCCAATCAGAGGAGAGAGAGGGTTAAACCGGCCAATCAGAGGAGAGAGGGGTTAAACGGGCCAATCAGAGGAGAGAGGGTTAAACCGGCCAATCAGAGGAAGAGAGGGTTAACCCCGCCAATCAGAGAGAGAGAGGGTTAAACCGGCCAATCAGAGAGAGAGGGTTAAACCGGCCAATCAGAGGAAGAGAGGGTTAAACCGGCCAATCAGAGGAGAGAGGGGTTAAACCGGCCAATCAGAAGAGAGAGAGGTTAAACCGGCCAATCAGAGGAGAGAGGGTTAACCGGCCAATCAGAGAAGAGAGGGTTAAACCGGCCAATCAGAGAAGAGAGGGTTAAACCGGCCAATCAGAGGAGAGGGTTAAACCGGCCAATCAGAGGAAGGAGGGTTAAACCAGCCAATCAGAGAAGAGAGTGTTAAACCGGCCAATAACAGGAGAGAGGGTTGCACCGGCCAATCAGAGGAAGGAGGGTTAAATCGGCCAATCAGAGGAGAGAGGGGTTAAATAGGCCAATCAGAGGAGAGAGGGTTAAACCGGCCAATCAGAGGAGAGAGGGTTAAACCGGCCAATCAGAGGAAGACAGGGATTAAACCGCCCAATCAGAGGAGAGAGAGGGGTTCAGATGGCAAATCAGAGGAGAGAGGGTTAAACCGGCCAATCAGAGAAGAGAGAGGGTTAAACCGGCCAATCAGAGGAGAGAGAGGGGTTAAACAGTCCAATCAGAGGAGAAAGGGTTAATCCGGCCAATCAGAGAAGAGAGGGTTAAACCGGCCAATCAGAGGAGAGAGGGTTAAACCGCCAATCAGAGGTGAGAGGGTTGAACCCGCCAATCAGAGCAGAGAGAGGGGTTAAACCGGCAAATCAGAGGAGAGAGGGTTAAACCGCCAATCAGAGGGGAGAGAGGGGTTAAACTGGCCAATCAGAGAAGAGAAGGGTTAAACCAGCCAATAAGAGGAGAGAAGGTTGAACCGGCCAATCAGAGGAAAGAGGGTTAATCCGGCCAATCAGAGGAGGGAGGGTTAAACCGGCCAATCAGAGAAGAGAGGGTTAAACTGGTCAATCAGAGGAGAGAGGGTTAAATCGGCCAATCAGAGAAAAGACAGTGGATTAAACCGGCCAATCAGAGGAGAGAGAGGGGTTCAGACGGCAAATCAGAGGAGAGAGGGTTAAACCGGCCAATCAGAGGAAAGACAGGGATTAAACCGCCCAATCAGAGGAGAGAGAGGGTTAAACCGGCAAATCAGAGGAGAGAGGGGTTCAACCGGCAAAACAGAGTAAGGACAGAGGGCACAGAGTGAGGACAGAGGAGAAACATTGAGGACAGAGAAGGTTTACCGATGGTGGAGGTCTCACTCTCGTGTTCAGAGCCTAGTCCGGCGTCGCTGGAACTGACCGAGGCCCCGTCTTCGTCCTGGAACAGAGTTAAATACCGACATCTCAGAGAAATAAACTTTAAAGTAATTCATGAATTAATTCAATTTTTAATCCAACAGTTGTTGTTGAAGACAATATTAAACATTTAACCAGGATTTACATTTTGGCTACATTTCCAGCTTTTTCAGCTTTTTGATTCAGCGATTCAGCGAGACCCCCACCGCAGTGTGAGGTTTGTCCCACCTGTCCTGTACTTTAGCAGCAGGTCCCAGATCCCCGTCGAGCGTAAGGGTCCATTCCGGCCGTGGGCTCGTCTAAAATCACCACCATGGACCCTCCGACGGAAGCCAGGGCCACGGAGAGTTTGCGCTACATCCCCCCCGGGAGAGAGCGCTGGTGCGGGAACGAGCGTTTGTGAGGTAACCCAATGTCCCGCATGATCTGCTCCATCTCAGACTGGACCTGGGCCTCGGACAGACCTTTGACACGAGGAGGGAGGGTTAAACCGGCAAATCAGAGGATAGAGAGGGGTTAAACCGCCAATCAGAGGGGAAAGGGTTAACCCGCCAATCAGAGAAGAGAGGTTAAACCGACCAATCAGAGGAGAGGGAGGGGTTAAACTGGCCAATCAAAGTAAAGAGGGTTAAACTGTCCAATCAGAGGAGAGAGGGTTAAACCTGCCAATCAGAGGAGAGAGGGTTAAACCGGCCAATCAGAGGAGAGAGGGTTAAACCGGCCAATCAGAGAGAGAGAGGGGTTAAACCGGCCAA
Source organism: Rhyacichthys aspro (assembly GCA_036850595.1). Taxonomy (NCBI): domain Eukaryota; kingdom Metazoa; phylum Chordata; class Actinopteri; order Gobiiformes; family Rhyacichthyidae; genus Rhyacichthys; species Rhyacichthys aspro. Next base: position 10,263 of record JAWCTZ010000087.1, on the reverse strand, counting down.
TAAGAGGAGAGAGGGGTTAAAACGGCCAATCAGAGGAAGAGAGGGTTAAACCGGCCAATCAGAGGAAGAGAGGGTTAAACTGCCAATCAGAGAGAGAGGGTTAAGGAGTTAAACGGCCAATCAGAGGAGAGAGGGTTAAACCGGCCAATCAGAGAAGAGAGAGGGTTAAACCGCCAATCAGAGGAGAGAGAGGGGTTAAACGGCCAATCAGAGGGGAAAGTTAAACCGGCAATCAGAAGGAGAGAGGGTTAAACCGGCCAATCAGAGAAGAGAGGGTTAAACCGCCAATCAGAGGAGAGAGGGTTAAACCGCCAATCAGAGGAGAGAGGGTTAAACCGCCAATCAGAGAGAGAGAGAGGGTTAAACCGGCCAATCAGAGGAGAGAGGGGTTAAACCGGCCAATCAAAAGAGAGAGGGGTTAAACCGGCAATACAAAGGGAAAGAGAGGGTTAAACTGGCCAATCAGAGGAGAGAGAGGGGTTAAACCGGCCAATCAGAGGGAGAGGGTTAAACCGGCCAATCAGAAAAGAGAGGGTTAAACCGGCCAATCAAGAGGAGAGGCCCACGGGGGGTTAAACCGCCAATCAGAGGAAGGGAGGCGGGAGGGTTAAACCGGCCAATCAGAGGAGAGAGGGTAAAACAGGCCAATCAGAAGAGAGAGAGGGTTAAACTGGCCAATCAGAGGAGAGAGGGGTTAAACTGGCCAATCAGAGAGAGAGAGGGTTAAACCGGCCAATCAGAGAAGAGAGGGGTCATAAACCGCCAATCAGAGGAGAGAGGGTTGAACCGGCCAATCAGAGGAGAGAGAGGGTTAAACTGCAAATCAGAGGAGGAGAGAGGGGTTAAACCGCCAATCAGAGGAGAGAGAGGGGTTAAACCGCCAATCAGAGAAGAGAGGGTTAAACCGGCCAATCAGAGGAGAAAGGGTGCCCATCAACAAGGGTTAAAGAACTCACCAATCAGAGGAGAGAGAGGGGTTAAACCTGCCAATCAGAGGGAAAGGGTTAACCCGGCCAATCAGAGAAGAGAGGTTAAACCGGCCAATCAGAGGAGAGAGGGGTTGAACCTGCCAATCAGAGGAAAGAGGGTTAAACCGCCAATCAGAGGAAGGAGGGTTAAACCAGCCAATCAGAGAAGAGAGGGTTAAACTGGCCAATCAGAGGAGAGAGGGGGTTAAACGCCAATCTAAGGAGAAAGAGGGTTAAATCGCCAATCAGAGGAGAGAGGGTTAAACCGCCAATCAGAGGAGAGAGGGTTAAACCGCCAATCAGAGGAGAGAGGGTTAAACCGCCAATCAGAGGAAGAGAGGGATTAAACCGCCAATCAGAGGAGAGAGAGGGGTTAAATGGCAAATCAGAGGAGAGAGGGTTAAACCGGCCAATCAGAGAGAGAAAGAGGTGTTAAACCGCCAATCAGAGGAGAGAGAGGGGTTAAACCGGCCAATCAGAGGAGAGAGGGGGTTAAACAGGCCAATCAGAGGAGAGAGGGTTAAACCGCCAATCAGAGGAGAGAGGGTTAAACCGCCAATCAGAGGAGAGAGGGTTAAACGGCCAATCAGAGGAGAGAGGGGTTAAACCGGCCAATCAGAGGAGAGAGGGGTTAAACTGGCCAATCAGAGAAGAGAAGGGTTAAACCAGCCAATCAGAGGAGAGAAGGTTGAACAGGCCAATCAGAGGAGAAAGAGGTTAAACCGCCAATCAGAGGAGAGAGGGTTAAACCGCCAATCAGAGAAGAGAGGGTTAAACTGGCCAATCAGAGGAGAGAGGGTTAAATCGCCAATCAGAGGAAAGAGAGGGTTAAACCGCCAATCAGAGGAGAGAGAGGGGTTCAAACGGCCAATCAGAGGAGAGAGGGTTAAACGGCCAATCAGAGGAAAGAGAGGGATTAAACCGCCCAATCAGAGGAGAGAGAGAGAGGTTAGACGGCCAATCAGAGGAGAGAGGGTTAAACCGGCCAATCAGAGAAGAGAGAGGGTTAAACCAACCAATCAGAGGAGAGAGGGTTAAACCGCCAATCAGAGGAGAGAGGGGGTTAAACCGCAAATCAGAGGAGAGAGGGGTTCAACCGCCAAACAGAGTAAGGACAGAGGGCACAGAGTGAGGACAGAGGAGAAACATTGAGGACAGAGAAGGTTTACCGATGGTGGAGGTCTCACTCTCGTGTTCAGAGCCTAGTCCCGCGTCGCTGGAACTGACCGAGGCCCCGTCTTCGTCCTGGAACAGAGTTAAATACCGACATCTCAGAGAAATAAACTTTAAAGTAATTCATGAATTAATTCAGTTTTTAATCCAACAGTTGTTGTTGAAGACATTATTAAACATTTAACCAGGATTTACATTTTGGCTACATTTCCAGCTTTTTTCAGCTTTTTGATTCAGCGATTCAGCGAGACCCCCACCGCAGTGTGAGGTTTGTCCCACCTGTCCTGTACTTTAACAGCAGGTCCCAGATCCCCGTCGAGCGTAAGGGTCCATTCCGGCCGTTGGCTCGTCTAAAATCACCACCATGGACCCTCCGACGGAAGCCAGGGCCACGGAGAGTTTGCGCTACATCCCCCCCGGGAGAGCGCTGGTGCGGGAACGAGTGTTTGTGAGGTAACCCAATGTCCCGCATGATCTGCTCCATCTCAGACCCGACCTGGGCCTCGGACAGACCTTGACACGAGGAGGGAGGGGTTAAACCGCCAATCAGAGGAGAGAGGGTTAAACCGACCAATCAGAGGAGGGAGGGCTTAAACTGCCCAATCAGAGGAGGGAGGTTTAACTGGCCAATCAGAGGAGAGAGGGTTAAACCGCCAATCAAGGAAGAGAGGGTTAAACCGCCAATCAGAAAGAGAGGGTTAAACCGGCCAATCAAAAGAGAGAGGTTAAACCGACCAATCAGAGGAGAGAGGGGTTAAACCGGCCAATCAGAGGAGAGAGAGGGGTTAAACCGGCCAATAAGAGGAGAAGAGGGTTAACCCGGCCAATCAGAGAAGAGAGGGTTAAACCGGCCAATCAGAGGAGAGAGGGGTTAAACTGGCCAATCAGAGGAGAGAGGGTTAAACCGGCCAATCAGAGGAGAGAAGGGTTAAACCCCGCCAATCAGAGAAGAGAGGGTTAAACCGGCCAATAAGAGGGAGAGAGGGTTAAACCGGCCAATCAGAGGAAGAGAGGGTTAAACCGGCCAATCAGAGGAGAGAGAGGGGTTAAACGGCCAATCAGAAGAGAGAGAGGTTAAATCGGCCAATCAGAGGGGAAGAGGGTTAACCGGCCAATCAGAGGAAGAGAGGGTTAAACCGCCAATCAGAGGAGAGAGGGGTTAAACCGCCAATCAGAGGAGAGAGGGGTTAAACCGGCCAATCAGAGGAAGAGAGGGGTTAAACCGGCCAATCAGAGAAGAGAGGGTTAAACTGGCCAATCAGAGGAGAGAGGGTTAAACCGCAATCAGGGGAGAAGAGAGGGTTAACCGGCCAATCAGAGGAGAGAGGGGTTAAACCGGCCAATCAGAGGAGAGAGGGTTAAACCGCCAATCAGAGGAGAGAGGGTTAAACCGGCCAATCAGAGGAAGAGAGGGTTAAACCGGCCAATCAGAGGAGAGAGAGGGGTTAAACTGGCCAATCAGAGGAGAGAGGGTTAAACCGCCAATCAGAGGAGAGAGAGGGTTAAACCGGCCAATCAGAGGAAGAGAGGGTTAAACCGGCCAATCAGAGGAGAGAGGGGTTAAACGGCCAATCAGAGGAGAGAGGGGTTAAACGGGCCAATCAGAGGGGAGAGGGGGTTAACCGGCCAATCAGAGAAGAGAGAGGGTTAAACCGGCCAATCAGAGGAGAGAGGGTTAAACCGGCCAATCAGAGAGAAGGAGGGGTTAAACCGCCAATCAGAGGAGAGAGGGGTTAACTCAATCAGGAGAGAGGTAAACAGGCCAATCAGAGGAGAGAGGTTAAACCGGCCAATCAGAGGAGAGAGGGTTAAACCGGCCAATCAGAGGAAGACAGGGTTAATATCAAACCAGTCAGCCCAATCAGAGGAGAGAGAGGGGTTAAGATGGCCAATCAGAGGAGAGAGGGTTAAACCTGCCAATCAGAGAAGAGAGAGGGTTAAACCGCCAATCAGAGGAGAGAGAGGGGTTAAACAGCCAATCAGAGGGAGAGGGGTTAAACCTGCCAATCAGAGAAGAGAGGGGTTAAACCGGCCAATCAGAGGAGAGAGGGTTAAACCGCCAATCAGAGGAGAGAGGGTTAAACCGCCAATCAGAGCAGAGAGAGGGGTTAAACCGCAAATCAGAGGAGAGAGGGGTTAAACCGCCAATCAGAGGGAGAGAGGGGTTAAACTGGCCAATCAGAGAAGAGGAGGGGTAAAACCAATCAGAGGAGAGAAGGTTAAACCAGCCAATCAGAGGAAAGAGGGTTAAACCGGCCAATCAGAGGAGGGAGGGTTAAACCGCCAATCAGAGAAGAGAGGGTTAAACTGGCCAATCAGAGGAGAGAGGGTTAAATCAGCCAATCAGAGAAAAGACAGGGATTAAACCGCCAATCAGAGGAGAGAGAGGGGTTAAGACGGCAAATCAGAGGAGAGAGAGGGTTAAACCGCCAATCAGAGGAGAGAGGGGGTTAAACTGGCCAATCAGAGAAGAGAAGGGTTAAACCAGCCAATCAGAGGAGAGAAGGTTAAACAGGCCAATCAGAGGAGAGAGGGTTAAACCGGCCAATCAGAGGAGAGAGGGTTAAACCGCCAATCAGAGGAGAGAGAGGGTTAAACTGGCCAATCAGAGGAGAGAGGGTTAAACCGCCAATCAGAGGAAAGAGAGGGTTAAACCGCCAATCAGAGGAGAGAGAGGGTTAAACGGCCAATCAGAGGAGAGAGGGTTAAACCGGCCAATCAGAGGAAAGAGAGGGATTAAACCGCCCAATCAGAGGAGAGAGAGAGGGTTAAACGGCCAATCAGAGGAGAGAGGGTTAAACCGCCAATCAGAGAAGAGAGAGGTGTTAAACCGGCCAATCAGAGGAGAGAGGGTTAAACCGCCAATCAGAGGAGAGAGAGGGGTTAAACCGCAAATCAGAGGAGAGAGGGGTTCAACCGGCCAAACAGAGTAAGGACAGAGGGCACAGAGGGAGGACAGAGGAGAAACATTGAGGACAGAGAAGCTTTACCGATGGTGGAGGTCTCACTCTCGTGTTCAGAGCCTAGTCCGGCCGCTGGAACTGACCGAGGCCCCGTCTTCGTCCTGGAACAGAGTTAAATACCGACATCTCAGAGAAATAAACTTTAAAGTAATTCATGAATTAATTCAGTTTTTAATCCAACAGTTGTTGTTGAAGACATTATTAAACATTTAACCAGGATTTACATTTTGGCTACATTTCCAGCTTTTTTCAGCTTTTTGATTCAGCGATTCAGCGAGACCCCTCAGTGTGAGGTTTGTCCCACCTGTCCTGTACTTAACAGCAGGTCCCAGATCCCCGTCGAGCGTAAGGGTCCATTCCGGCCGTGGGCTCGTCTAAAATCACCACCATGGACCCTCCGACGGAAGCCAGGGCCACGGAGAGTTTGCGCTACATCCCCGGGAGAGAGCGCTGGTGCGGGAACGAGTGAGATTTGTAGGTAAACCCAATGTCCCGCATGATCTGCTCCATCTCAGACCGGACCTGGGCCTCGGACAGACCTTTGACACGAGGAGGGAGGGTTAAACCGGCCAATCAGAGGAGAGAGGGTTAAACCGGCCAATCAGAGGAGGGAGGGCTTAAACTGCCCATTTAGAGGAGGGAGGTTTAACTGGCCAATCAGAGGAGAGAGGGTTAAACCGCCAATCAAGGAAGAGAGTGGTTAAACCGCCAATCAAAGAGAGAGGGTTAAACCGGCCAATAAGAGGAGAGAGGGTTAAACCGACCAATCAGAGGAGAGAGAGGGGTTAAACCGGCAATCAGAGGAGAGAGAGGGGTTAAACTGGCCAATAAGAGGAGAGAGGGTTAAACCGGCCAATCAGAGGAAGGAGGGTTAAACCGGCCAATCAGAGGAGAGAGGGGTTAAACGGCCAATCAGAGGAGAGAGGGTTAAACGGGCCAATCAGAGGAGAGAGAGGGTTAACCGGCCAATCAGAGGAAGAGAGGGTTAAACCGCCAATCAGGAGGAGAGAGGGTTGAACCGGCCAATCAGAGGAAGGAGGGTTAAACCGGCAAATCAGAGGAGAGAGGGGTTAAACCGGCCAATGAGAGGAGAGAGGGTTGAACCGGCCAATCAGAGGAAGGAGGGTTAAACCAGCCAATCAGAGAAGACAGGGTTAAACTGGTCAATCAGAGGAGAGAGGGTTAAATCGGCCAATCTAAGGAGAAAGAGGGTTAAATCGGCCAATCAGAGGAGAGAGGGGTTAAATAGGCCAATCAGAGGAGAGAGGGTTAAACCGGCCAATCAGAGGAGAGAGGGTTAAACCGGCCAATCAGAGGAAGACAGGGATTAAACCGCCCAATCAGAGGAGAGAGAGGGGTTCAGATGGCAAATCAGAGGAGAGAGGGTTAAACCCGCCAATCAGAGAAGAGAGAGGTGTTAAACCGGCCAATCAGAGGAGAGAGAGGGGTTAAACAGTCCAATCAAAGGGGAAAGGGTTAACCCGGCCAATCAGAGAAGAGAGGGGTAAACCGCCAATCAGAGGAGAGAGGGGTTAAACCGGCCAATCAGAGGTGAGAGGGTTGAACCGGCCAATCAGAGCAGAGAGAGGGGTTAAACCGGCAAATCAGAGGAGAGAGGGGTTAAACCGCCAATCAGAGGGGAGAGAGGGGTTAAACTGGCCAATCAGAGAAGAGAAGGGTTAAACCAGCCAATAAGAGGAGAGAAGGTTGAACCGCCAATCAGAGGAAAGAGGGTTAATCCGGCCAATCAGAGGAGGGAGGGTTAAACCGCCAATCAGAGAAGAGAGGGTTAAACTGGTCAATCAGAGGAGAGAGGGTTAAATCGGCCAATCAGAGAAAAGACAGGGATTAAACCGCCAATCAGAGGAGAGAGAGGGGTTCAGACGGCAAATCAGAGGAGAGAGGGTTAAACCGGCCAATCAGAGGAAAGACAGGGATTAAACCGCCCAATCAGAGGAGAGAGAGGGGTTAAACCGGCAAATCAGAGGAGAGAGGGGTTCAACCGGCAAAACAGAGTAAGGACAGAGGGCACAGAGTGAGGACAGAGGAGAAACATTGAGGACAGAGAAGGTTTACCGATGGTGGAGGTCTCACTCTCGTGTTCAGAGCCTAGTCCGGCGTCGCTGGAACTGACCGAGGCCCCGTCTTCGTCCTGGAACAGAGTTAAATACCGACATCTCAGAGAAATAAACTTTAAAGTAATTCATGAATTAATTCAATTTTTAATCCAACAGTTGTTGTTGAAGACAATATTAAACATTTAACCAGGATTTACATTTTGGCTACATTTCCAGCTTTTTTCAGCTTTTTGATTCAGCGATTCAGCGATTCAGCGAGACCCCCACCGCAGTGTGAGGTTTGTCCCACCTGTCCTGTACTTTAGCAGCAGGTCCCAGATCCCCCGTCGAGCGTAAGGGTCCATTCCGGCCGTGGGCTCGTCTAAAATCACCACCATGGACCCTCCGACGGAAGCCAGGGCCACGGAGAGTTTGCGCTACATCTCCCCCGGGAGAGAGCGGTGGTGCGGGAACGAGCGTTTGTGAGGTAACCCAATGTCCCGCATGATCTGCTCCATCTCAGACCGGACCTGGGCCTCGGACAAACCTTTGACACGAGGAGGGAGGGTTAAACCGGCAAATCAGAGGATAGAGAGGGGTTAAACCGGCCAATCAGAGGGGAAAGGGTTAACCCGGCCAATCAGAGAAGAGAGGGTTAAACCGACCAATCAGAGGAGAGAGGGGTTAAACTGGCAAATCAAAGGAGAGAGGTGTTAAACTGCCCAATCAGAGGAGAGAGGGTTAAACCGGCCAATCAGAGGAGAGAGGGTTAAACCGGCCAATCAGAGGAGAGAGGGTTAAACCGGCCAATCAGGGGAGAGAGAGGGGTTAAACCAGCCAATAAGAAGAGACAGGGGTTAAATTGGCCAACCAGAGGAAAGAGGGTTAAACCGGCCAATCAGAGGAAGACATGGATTAAACTGCACAATCAGAGCAGAGAGAGGGGTTCAGACGGCAAATCAGAGGAGAGAGGGTTAAACCGGCCAACCAGAGAAGAGAGAGTTGTTAAACCGGCCAATCAGAGGAGAGAGAGGGGTTAAACCGGCAAATCAGAGGGGAAAGGGTTAACCCGGTCAATCAGAGAAGAGAGGGTTAAACCGGCCAATCAGAGGAGAGAGGGTTAAATCGGCCAATCAGAGAAAAGACAGGGATTAAACCGGCCAATCAGAGGAGAGAGAGGGGTTCAGACGGCAAATCAGAGGAGAGAGGGTTAAACCGGCCAATCAGAGGAAAGACAGGGATTAAACCGCCCAATCAGAGGAGAGAGAGGGGTTAAACCGGCAAATCAGAGGAGAGAGGGGTTCAACCGGCAAAACAGAGTAAGGACAGAGGGCACAGAGTGAGGACAGAGGAGAAACATTGAGGACAGAGAAGGTTTACCGATGGTGGAGGTCTCACTCTCGTGTTCAGAGCCTAGTCCGGCGTCGCTGGAACTGACCGAGGCCCCGTCTTCGTCCTGGAACAGAGTTAAATACCGACATCTCAGAGAAATAAACTTTAAAGTAATTCATGAATTAATTCAATTTTTAATCCAACAGTTGTTGTTGAAGACAATATTAAACATTTAACCAGGATTTACATTTTGGCTACATTTCCAGCTTTTTTCAGCTTTTTGATTCAGCGATTCAGCGATTCAGCGAGACCCCCACCGCAGTGTGAGGTTTGTCCCACCTGTCCTGTACTTTAGCAGCAGGTCCCAGATCCCCCGTCGAGCGTAAGGGTCCATTCCGGCCGTGGGCTCGTCTAAAATCACCACCATGGACCCTCCGATGGAAGCCAGGGCCACGGAGAGTTTGCGCTACATCTCCCCCGGGAGAGAGCGGTGGTGCGGGAACGAGCGTTTGTGAGGTAACCCAATGTCCCGCATGATCTGCTCCATCTCAGACCGGACCTGGGCCTCGGACAAACCTTTGACACGAGGAGGGAGGGTTAAACCGGCAAATCAGAGGAGAGAGGGTTAAATCGGCCAATCAGAGAAAAGACAGGGATTAAACCGGCCAATCAGAGGAGAGAGAGGGGTTCAGACGGCAAATCAGAGGAGAGAGGGTTAAACCGGCCAATCAGCGGAAAGACAGGGATTAAACCGCCCAATCAGAGGAGAGAGAGGGGTTAAACCGGCAAATCAGAGGAGAGAGGGGTTAAACCGCCAAACAGGGGAAGGAGAGAGGGGGTTAAACCGCCAATCAGAGGAGAGAGAGGGTTAAACCGGCCAATCAGAAGAGAGAGGGGTTAAACTGGCCAATCAGAGGAAAGAGGGTTAAACCGGCCAATCAGAGAAGAGAGGATTAAACTGGCCAATCAGAGGAGAGAGGGGTTCAGACTGGCCAATCAGAGGAGAGAGGGTTAAACCGCCAATCAGAGGAAGAGAGAGGGTTAAACCGGCCAATCAGAGGAGAGAGAGGGGTTAAACTGGCCAATCAGAGGGGGAAAGGGGTTAAACGGCCAATCAGAGAAGAGAGGGTTAAACCGGCCAATCAGAGGAGAGAGGGGTTAAACCGGCCAATCAGAGGAGAGAGGGTTAAACCGGCCAATCAGAGGAGAGAGGGGTTAAACCGGCCAATCAGAGGAGAGAGGGGTTAAACCGGCCAATCAGAGAGAGAGAGGGTTAAACCGCCAATCAGAGGAGAGAGGGTTAAACTGACCAATCAGAGGAGAGAGGGTTAAACCGCCAATCAGAGGAAGAGAGAGGGTTAAACCGCCAATCAGAGGGAGAGGGGTTAAACCGCCAATCAGAGAAGAGAGGGTTAAACCGGCCAATCAGAGGAGAGAGAGGGTTAAACGGCCAATCAGAGGAAGAGAGGGTTAAACCGGCCAATCAGAGGAAGAGAGGGTTAAACCGGCCAATCAGAAGAGAGAGGGGTTAAACTGGCCAATCAGAGGGAGCAAGGGTTAAACCGGCCATCAGAGGGGAGAGAGGGTTAACCCGGCAAATCAGAGAAGAGAGGGGTTAAACCGCCAATAAGAGGAGAGAGGGTTGAACCGCCAATCAGAGGAGAGAGAGAGGTTAAACCGGCAAATCAGAGGAGAGAGGGGTTCAACCGCCAATCAGAGGAGAGAGGGGTTAAACCGGCCAATCAGAGAAGAGAGGGGTTAAACCGCCAA
>JAWCTZ010000086.1:0-93089 GCA_036850595.1 Rhyacichthys aspro | reverse complement strand
TGGTCATCTATTATTTTTACTAACTTGACACTTTTATGGGCAGGTGTGGACTGAATTAACCAACAACAACTCACAATTTTTTTATTTATTTATTTTTTTGCAGGAGTAGATTTTTAAGGCTGTAGTTTTAGAAAGTGGTCCAGCAAACTGTGGTGTGGACTGTACCAAGCTTCACACAGATGTGTTTAGAGTTTTGGCATTTTTTATTCTTTATACAACACCACTAGCTCTGCCCATTCACTTTACTGATCCTGCTTCTAATACAAGGTGCATCTGGTGAATTAAATTAAAATTAAATGGTGTATTTGAAGTAGTGGTGATTATTAGCCCATAGAATATAAATGTGCCCATTGTGGCTGTGTCTGAGTGTTTATACCTGCACATTTTCTCTGATAAAAACTGAAAAGGAAATTAAAGAGATGTAGGAGTTTCAGACAGCTGTCTTGCATGATTCACAAACTATTGTTCTGGCTGTATACAGTATGTGAGAGCTGATGGACCCTTTGGATACCACTTTCTAAGAGTGTACCCCAGGGATCCATACTTGGCCCAACCTTTATGTTGGCAATGATGTTAACAACATTGTTCATGTTGCAGGTGTTTCTCACCATTTCTCTATCTATCTTGTTTTTCCTGCAAACCAGTCTCAATAGCATTCAATGTACCTTTTCTGACCACCAACACTGAACACAAACAAAACAAAATGCATGATTTTCATTAGAAACTCATTAGAAAATCTCATCCTGCAACTGATCACGTTTTTCCTATAAGTTCCTTGGTATCTGGCTTGATAATTCCCTTTCATTCAAACATGCAACACTCTGCCCACTAAACTAAAATCTAGAATAGGTTTTCTTTATCAATAAGCATTTATTTAATTATTATTTATTTTACTTACTGACTTACTTACTTTTGGTTAAAATAACTGCCGTCCCAATATTATACTGATGTTGCCCAAAGGTGTGCCACTAAGTCCCTCCTCCATAAACTGGATGTTGTATACCATGGTGCAATTCACTTTGTGAATGGGGCTACATTTAGCACACACCACTGTCACCTGTATTCTACGCTGAACTGGCCCCTTCTTCACTTCTGTAAACAGTCTGACAGGTTTCTGTTCATTTCCAACCCTCATTGATGAAGCCCCCTCTTATATTATATAGCTTTATTAAAGAGGCACTGCGTAACTTGCTGGTAGAGGGCGCAGATCCCTCTACAGATTCTCTGTGTTGTTACGACAGTGGAGACATGTAGAGACTATCCAGGCCTCTGAAACGGTGGGTCAATTTAGTGGATTTTGTACAAATACTACTCTGCTAGGGTCCAGTGTATTGGCCTATTTCCGCACCCTCTATTTGAGTGCCATAAAGCGCCTCACTCACTAATCTCTTGCAATAAATCCCCGTCCCAGGGACAAGAAAGTAACATTTGAGGTTTCTGTCCAGCTGAGGGTACTGAGTCAGTGAGATAGGCACGATTCTACTGATCTCAAAAGTACCATCAAAATAAGAGCGAGAATATTAAATAAAGGCTTCCAAAGAAAAAAAACAAAGTATTTTACACAGAGATATAAACAGGAATGAATATATGCACTACCAGAACTGTGACAGTTGAATTGAGTTGCATTTTTTATTTTGAGTGGCATGCCTTTTTTAAATGTAGTTCAACGGTTGGGTTGTACAATGAACAAACTGAGGCCAGTTAACCAAGTCACACAAGTCACATATTCTCAGTAATTTTTCCATCTACCCAATACTGTCTGATTTCCATGCCCTGTTCAATTAAGTCTGATCGTCTGCTGTGACCTACTACTACGTGTTTTTAACAGTTTCGTTTTTTTGTTAAGAGAAAAGCTGATCACTAGCTTTTCTGTTTTTTCACTTGTGTTCTTTTCTACTGATTTTTTATTCGGCATTTGACAGGAACACTTTCCTGTGTCGACATGAAATGAAGCTGAAGCGTTCAGCCTGAAAGACTCCTCCACTCATCTCTCGCGGCTGCTTCCTCACCTGCCTGTCTCAGCCAATCATTGTAAAGCCTCCCACATTTAAAGCACCTACTCTGCTACGTCCTTCAGCTGTTCAGCTCATGCCACAACCCTCCTCCACCCCATCTCCACCTAAGCTGGGGACCATTTCTCATCATCAGCATCTCTTGCCTCCTCATTCCTTCACCACCAACAGTGTCTAGACCAGGGTGGGCAAACTTTTTGGCTCAAGGGCCACACTGTATTTAAAATCTGACAGATGGCCGGACCACTAAACTATTATTATTAAATAACTATTATTACTAGTATTAATTACATTAGAAACCTGTATCATTTCTTGCACATTTCTTGGCAAATAAGACTTATGGTACTGACTGGACTTCAGTCAATAATCTCTGTCAAATATCTCTATCTGCTCCATATTAAAAACTTGTGTGAATGGAAGTTTTCTGTATGTAGATATGATGGTAGCTTTAGCAAAAGCACAAGGCATTTAAGGAAAATGGCCAAATATGTGCTGTCTTATATTAAATTATAAATACTTTGTAAATGCTTGACGGGCCGCATCACACAGCTCAACGGGCCGCATGTGGCCCCCGGGCCTTAGTTTGCCCACCACTGGTCTAGGCGCTGGTGGGAAGACATGCAAAACCAATTCAATGCATCTCTTGTCTGTTTCATGTTTGAGTCTCCCTAGGTTTAATTATCATTTGAACAAAATGAATCGAATGGATCTGTGCATCATCATCTGAAACCTGTGAGAAGTGTTTTGAAAAAAGATTCTGCATGTAGCATGTGAAATATGTTAAATCATTTGCAAAAAGAGAACATAAATGTAAGAATCTACTCGATCCAGGTTTAATAAAATTGATTAAAGCCATTGACAAAACTGTGCCTGTTTTGCATTTAAAATCATTTTTCTCTTTCTTCTAACATAACAAATGAATTAGGCTATCCAAAGCAGCATTTACTCAATACTTTACTGTTCCATTAATGAGGGATTTTAAAACCACATAATGAATTTTGTTTTGTCTTTTCCCAGTGCTGTCCACTGAGGAACTAAAGTCTTCTCTATCATTATGTGGGCTGTAGAAGTCTGTATTGACATTGATTGATCGCTAAATGGGTAGGAGTGAGACATCAAAGTGCTGTCAGGCCAGTGGGTTCGCACATCGACATCTTAGATTTCAAGCATTTCTTTGAACCTGCAATGACCTCCACTTATTCAGACATTAGACAGGGTTACTGTATTAGGAACTGTTTTAAATGATCTGAAAGTGTGGAGCTGATGTGGCTGATTAAAGGCTCCGTCTCGCTTCAACATAATCAGCCAATCAAATCATCCGCCTTCAGTAAAGTATGATTGATGAGCTCTGGGGCAGTTCTCACTCATTATCCTACTTTAGGTTGATTTTCTTCAAAGAGGACATTGTTTCTGGAGTATAATTGCATAACAGAAAAAATGCCATCGGGATGTATTGATATGCTGTATGAGAATTTTTTTTTATTTTTTTGTATTTTTATTTTTGTAAGTGTAGTGTTCCTGTTTAAAGGCTATATTAAAAAGGATGTATTAAGTAAAAGTAAAACAATGTTATATGTAAAGTGTGCCTTTAAAAAAAATTATTATTAAGATTTTCCTCATTTCTACATCTTTCATTCTGATGGTATGGGGAATCAGGGGGCTATTTTTGCAATTTTGCCAGGAAACAAGTAAGACATTAACATAGCCAGTGTACATCTCATAAATTCAATTAAGTCCTGTTTCCTGTTGTGTTATTAGAAGGTGGAGCTCTCTTCATGAAAACAGTTCAGTTACTGCTAAAAGTGAAGCCTGTCACACTGTAATAGACGACACATATCTCACTATCATGCATGTTTCTTCTACATAAAAGGACACTGGTGTGATTCAACAGTTTTTTCCCTTGATCCAGAACATATACATTGCCATGATAAGAAGTTTTCACATGGGGCTAGGTAGGTTTGGATAGCTTTGTTTCCCTTAATAAATAAAATCATCACTTAAAAACTGCATTGTGTGTTTACTTGAGCTATCTTTGTCTAATATTTAAATTAGTTTGATGATCTGAAACATTTAAGTGTGCCAAATGTGCAAAAAAAATAAAAATAAATAAAAAAATATCAATAAATAAAATCAGGAAGGGCAAATTCTTTTTCACGGCGCTGTAAATGTGACCTGTCTAATCAACTTTGTGATTTATGTGAAGAGTGTGATTTATTTATTCTGGGTAAAAGTGACCTTTTTCCAAATTTGGATTTAACAACTAATATATCTGCATTAAGCCAAAGCATGTCACATTCCTTTTTTGTTAAAAGTGAGTGTATGTTTCAGATTCTCCAAACTTCTCCTTTGGGACACATTAAACCTGAAATTGCATACAGACTACAGCTTTGACTGGCAATGACGGTCAAGCATAGTCATCTATTGTTAAGTTCTACAGAGCAAGAGCCAATGGGTAAACTACTGCCTCAATCATGGTGGATCATGGATTTTTTAAAGATGAGGATCAAACAGCTGAAGTTTGTGGCCTTCCAATTAGGCACTTCCAGAAAAATCAACATGTAGCGGTAAAGGCAGTTGCACACAGACAAAAGGCATTTTAAACAAATCTGGGAGGAAAGGTATTTCTTTTAATGACATGCAGAACATTTTGTGATTTTTGCGTTAAAACCTTTCCGTTTGGGCCCTCAAAGGAAAAATGTTTGGGCATCCCTGGATTAAAGCCTCATTTACATACGGCTGCAACATCTACACACATAAAAATAGACTATTGTAAATGCACACACTACTTTAACACCTGCTATTTTAGATTGTTGTAGATGAGGCCCAAAGATTACACTACACAAAGAGCAGCTAACCTTTTCAAACTACAATGGTGAAACTCTCTTCCAACACAATTTTTTTTCTACTTTTCCTTCCATTTCCTACTTTTTCTTGGCTGAAAATCTATACATGTTTTCAGGTTTGAATATAAATCAGTTCATGAGTCTGAGGTAAGAAAAAATGGCATATTATCAAAAGATGGTGGACAGACAGTGCTAAATATACGTGCAGGTGTTACAGAGGACATAACGTGCACATTATGGTGATGCCTTGTCATGGCTCGCCTCAACGCAAATGATATTCAGACGGAGGCATTTATATTCGACAGAGTGACATCACTCTGAGATGAAACATAGGAAAGGCTTGATGCAAATAGCTGCAATTTCAGCACATCAAATCCACATCGAGAGAACGTGTTCTCAGCCGCAGAGTGGATTCATGATAGTTATTGGGCCAGGTTTGGAAGATGAACCATTTATTTCAAATACCTCTGAGTGTACAGCTGCACTAATCAACATGAACCTACCAGTATTTTTCATAAAACTTGTTCAAACTAAGGGCATGTTCTCACCTGAAAGTCCACACCAAGGTCTGCAAGAAGAACTGACAAATTGTTACACAGTATTCGTAAAGTTCCTTAATTTCTGTTTTCACTCTACAGTTTTTAAGACTTTCCCTGATGCTTTTACTGTGTGTTTTTACAGTTAAACTGGAGAAATACAATAATCAGACTGGAGTAGGGCCTATAAAGGACATGTTATTATTAATATAGAATTAATACAAACACATGAAACTTCAAATGCACTGTTTGAGACATGTTTTAAATCACTCATTGTACAGGAGGCGTGAAAAATAAAGCCATACAAAACATAAAACAATGTAATCTATGTGTTTAATCTCCAAACAATTGCCTCTTTTCCAAAACAAGCAGCATTTAGGTCCAAAACACAGACCAATAGCACTGTCTCACATAAAAATTTAGTTTGAGCGGGAAATCCGGACCAAACAGTGACACACATTAGAGTTGTCACTGTTTTGTGTCTATTTGGCAAATGCCCAAATGCATAAAATAGCAGGTTAATGATACTTTTTTCTTGTATTTGAGGAAAACTGTTGGATTTTAGTAGAGGAACCACCTGAAGCTTTTGTCAGTCACATGCTCACATAGAAACTCAACAATAGAATTCCTTTGATGAAACTTTAAACTCAGAGCTAGAAGTTTAAAGCAACACTGCACTGAAATTCACAGTTACACAGTCAATTTGGGTTCATTTTCCTTGTTTAAATGTCAAGAAACCATCAGAATGGATTTAAGGCTATTATTTTAAAGATTGACACCCTCTCCCTCTTTTTTTAAATTTGAGTAATGTAGCTTTATAATAACATTTCTGGTAGGTAATCAACAGGTACTTAGACTTGATTTGTCGAATAAGAAAATGGGACCCAATCAAACTGGCTCACATTTGGTGGTGCTACACTTTAATTTCACTGTTGCTCTGTGATTCTATGTCGGACAGTAACAACCTGGGGTAGAACATGAAGACCTACACTGAACGGCAATCTGTCTTTCTCACAGCTCTAAAACATGCATGTAATCAGTTCTAAAACACGCATGTAATCAGTTCTAAAACACGCATGTAATCAGCTCTAAAACACGCATGTAATGTTGAAGTGCTGACATTAAATTGCTCATAGAGAAACAATGTTTGCCCTTCTATTAACGGGCATTTATCCGTTCTTTACCCTGCCTCGAACCCCATGCAGGACAATCAATAAATCAGTGCCCATTATTAAATCTAGAAAGTGCTACTTATGACAAGTTTTGCAATGGCCTGAAGCCCTTCACAGTCCTGCTCATTGTTTTTTTTTTTTTTCACTTCAGTCCAGGTCAAGCGCTCGATTTAGTGCTGTGCTAGTCGTGATTTGTTAATAGGCTTTACTCTGCTTTGCTTTGGTCAAGGCTTCAGTCCTAGTGAAACTGAAACACACCATTTTTAATGTTGATCCCTTTATCATAAGACAGATACTTTTATTTTATTTATTATTTTTTTTAAAGAGTCTGGAACCTTGTACAGTCCACATGTTGCTCAAGGTTAGCTCTGCACATTCTGCCCTTGTTCGAAATTCACTTCATGAATCAAAGAGTTTTGAGTGACAGGTCTCACAGTCTTTTAATGAATGTGTCTGTCCGTTACACAAGACAAATCCCAGTGTGTACTTAACATCTTGCACACTTACTCTGAATACTGCATTTTATTAGCATTTCCATTCTTCACAGATATTCTATAAGTCACAGTGAAATCCATTGACATTCATGAGGGAAAAAAGTACAGTGTATTCAAAGGAAGTATGCAGTGCATCACTTCTTTTTCTTTGTGCTTGTAGATGATGTCCTTGCACCTGCTGAATCACATGCTCACAAATAAGGGGGTCTTGAGTTAGAGACACCCCTATTGGTTGTTGTTCTGCAAGGGTTGTTAACACTGAATGAACAGCTGCTGAAAATACAGAGAAAGTGTCTATTCCGGCACTGACTACAGCTACGCAATTCAACAAACAGATGCTCTGTCTCCTGCATCAGGAGGATGAAGGCTCGAGAAAATAAATTAGAAAAAAAAAAAAGTCCCATTAATCAAACTTAATCAGCTGCAGCCCAAATAGTAAACACAGCTAAACTTCACCGTCATACTTCACCGCCGCTATGACTCCTAACTTCGATCTGCTCTAACCCTATTACCAGGCTTTGCACTGCTCTGTCTGAGTCCGGAACTTACTGAGATCTAACCATGATCTCATCTTATCACATTGGATGATCAAAGCATTTAAACCACAGAGTACTGGTTCAAAGAAAGTGGCCCAGCTTTTGCTTTTTGCTGTTTAGGAATGCGCAACATGTCCTTCCTGCAGCTTCTCTTCTGTAGCTGTCACTTCTTTAATTGATTTAAATTAGACTAAGGCTAAGACCCCCCACCCCTTCCTCCTCCAAACCCCTAACCCCTTTGGCTTACTGCCCCACATACACAGGTGGATTAGATCTGTCTGAACTCTTTGTCACACAGACTTTAAAGAAGATAACAAAGCACATGGTTGGAATACAAGATTTTAAAACAGAGGATCAAAAAATCAGAGCTTATCTGATATGTTTTCACATTAACAAGAGCTAAAGAAGATGGTCACTCACCTCCTATGGGCCTGCGTGTGTGTCCCAAAGTGGCTTTGAGTGGATTATGTCCCGAATATGTGGCTCCGTAGTGGCTCCTCTGAGTAGTGCCTTCCCCGGCTGAACTACAAGCGCTCTTTATGCAGCTCTAAGCCTCGTGTTGTGCTCTCTTCAGTGTAGCCTCTCAGCTCTGGCTGTTAGTCCCGCCCCATTTCTCTCTCTCAAACCACTCGCTCACCTCTGCTGTCAGTGAAGACGGGATTTCACGTACCGTTCACTGATTGCATGTGTCTCATTATGGAGACTTCATGGTTTTATTATTATTTTATTACAGGTCACATGTACTCAATCAAACACTGTTGTATCTTCGAGCTTATTTCATCAGTATTTTTTTCCTTATCAAAGAACAAGGTGATGTTTTCCATGATACGTTTTACTTTATATATTATAATTATTTAACAGGAGATTAACCTCTTACCTATTACTACAACATCTGGGCAAAGCTTTTAAGTTTCAGCACATTAATTACTTTTTTGTTGTTGTTGTAATCTAAAAGACTTGTGGTTATCACTTTAAAAAAAAAGTTTCCAGCTTAAGTATAGAAATTGAAGTGCCCTTTAGTGCCGGAAAGGTGTGGACACAGTTAAGTTGGCAACAAGCATCATTGTCTGAGCAGGCAGGTGTCCAAAGTTCACAGAGAAAGGGGGGGCAGAGTTTATAAATGGAGTCTGATTTACTTATTCAAATTCTCATTTTTGGCTGAAACGACCTAAGGCGGTATATCTTCCTTTATATAAAGTTTGTCCTGGAAACAATATCCCTCTGGGTTGTGCTCCCCTTTTTGCTGATAATGTCATATAAAGCAGGGGTGTCAACCATGCGGCCTGTGGGATAAAATCGGCCTGCCAGAGGGTACAATCAGGCACAAGGAATCAATTTGGAAAGTGATAAAATTACATAGAAGACAAAATCGAACAACCGCTCTGATACAGCACGACAAGGACGTCCCAACTCAACGCCCAACCACAAAATTACACAGTGTGTGCCTGGCTTTAGTCACTCCTTTTTACTGATGTTATCTTGTGTCTGATCCTCATAACAGAGCATTTCTTCTCCTTAAATGAAAGACAACGACAGAGTGAACTGGCACTATGGCTCCATGTTAATTCTTTATGCAACAGCTTAAAGCCTTTTAAACATATTTAAAATGTATTGCAGCCATATGTTTGCGTCATGTAGTGTATTGTGTTCTTCATATAAATGATTTTTTCTCTGTATGAGACTTTAGTTCAACAGTTTACTTTACTCTCTGGGAGTTCCTGTGTCCTTCTTCCCCTTTTCTCACATAAAAATGACCAGTGTGAGGTATTAAAAACATGTATTTAATCTCTATTATGCAGAAGTACAGTCGGACCTAAACTATGTGTTGCCTTGTGGCAGTACAGTAGAGGGTAGACATTTCTTTCTATCAACAGCTACTCAGCATCATATCTTCACCTATGCATTGTACAATTCAAAGTGTGCCTTCTATGCTGAATGCTGTATACCTTATGAATATGTTGGATTATTCAAGACATTAGCGGGAGCTGTGATGTAAAAATAAATAAATAAATAAATAAAGCAGCTGCCTTATTTCAGTAATAATCAAAGAACCACCTTTAACAGAGGCGTAAAGCCATGGGGCAGGGACACAGCTGACACTTTCTGTCAAAACTTTAAGCACGGCGCTAAACACATTTGCTCACTGGGTTGGAAAAAAGTGGATTTCATTAGGTGTGAATTCATCCCTGAGCCTCAAAGTCAGGCAAAAGATGCATGAGTCTTTGTTTGGACGACTATTCATGCTTGACTGGACAATGAAGAAAACACGTGAGGAACTGTAAACTTCTTTAGAACAAACTTCTGTTAAAGTTTAAAAGGGAAAGTTTATTAATTCGATTTTATTGGCTTTGATTAATACAATTTTATAAGGGATTGTGTCTATGCCAAATTAAAAAAGGGATTAGCAATGTTTTTATTCAAATGATTTACTTAGCCTCTTGGTTGGGGTTCAGATATTTGCTTTTATTAATCTTACTGGACACAGGTTTGAGCCCTACGCCCTCCTCTCCATGTGACTGATAGATGTGTGTTCTGATTATTTTATCTTTGTAAAAGAAGAACTTACAGATCTGAAGTATACCCTGCAGCAAAGATACCCCTTATTTATTAATTTAGCCTTTATTTAACCAGGTTAGCTCCACAGAAATCACAGATCTCTTTTACAAGCGTGGATAAGACAGCAGCAGCAATATAACATCAAAATCACATGACATCAAAATCCTAAATAAAACACAAAAGCTGTTTTACCTATTTTAATCCATACTTTGATAACAGCAAAATGTCAAAAGAACAAAGGTGTTTATGTCTAATGTTTCAGAGAAATGAGTACTTCAGGAACACAGAAACCTGTTCAAAGTCATCTAAAACCTGTTCAAATCCAACTAAAACCTGTTCAAATCCATTAAAAACCTATTCAAATCCAACTAAAACCTGTTCAAATCCATCTAAAACCTGTTCAAATCCAACTAAAACCTGTTCAAATCCATCTAAAACCTGTTCAAATCCAACTAAAACCAGTTTCCATAAAAGGAGGAAACTAATGTTAAAGATAACTTTTGTAAAACTCAAATGAAGATAAAATGTCACATTCAAAATGTAATTAAAAGCTTCCAAAAGCCACCATCCTCGGCCCCTGAAAGGATTCTTACTAACTATTGAGGCCCCTCACCACATTGAGTTTGACACCACTGGTCTACATGTTATAAAAGCCAGTGTAAAAATATAGGCTTGTTGCTGGTCTTCACTCGGGCCATCTTGGCTCCTGGACAGGTTCTGTTAAATGCTCACTTAGATGGAGAGTGGATGGTTGTTTGTCAGTGTCTTTTGTCAGTGTGTTTTTACCTTATTTTTTGCAATTTTTGTGCACAAAAAGTATTTATTTTCTACATGTTGTACAGCTCCACGGTCAG
Organism: Rhyacichthys aspro; assembly: GCA_036850595.1. Classification (NCBI taxonomy): domain Eukaryota; kingdom Metazoa; phylum Chordata; class Actinopteri; order Gobiiformes; family Rhyacichthyidae; genus Rhyacichthys; species Rhyacichthys aspro. Next base: position 82,086 of record JAWCTZ010000086.1, on the reverse strand, counting down.
CGCAGGTTGCTTTAAATGTGCTTTATTTGAAGTAACTTGATGCGTCCAAAAAACTTTAAGTCAGTGCGCTCACTTTGATGCAAGTCTCATCTGAATATTATTGCAAAACCAGACTTGAACAAGCTGTCACATTTTCCCGTGAGAGGATGGACTGCTGTGTGATTGACAGCTCACTTGGATGTAGCAGGATTCAAAGATGTACTTTGAACGCTTCATCTAAAATGTTACAAGCAATGATTTATAAACGTATAGCATATATTTTATCGGAGCATTAGATAAAAGAGGGCAGAATAGCAAAAAATAGCTTCTGTTTGTTTTTGATTCTATTTTTCAAAAATATTGTACTAATTTCTCGTTTGTTATTTGCATACCACACACACTTGTTACGTAATTATGGTATTAAAGCATGTTTATTTAAAGATCAGGCAGTGGTTCAGCTGTACACTTGTGTAGTCACCGGTCACATAAGGAAATGCAAAACAGTAAGTCATACAGTAGTGAGCGAAATGACTCAGTGTTGTAGCCAAAGGCTGAGCGATAAATGAGCAACGTGGCAGCTCTGAAAGTAAATACATTCATCTGTAATGCTCTTTTAAGCACTAGGGCATTTAGGCAATAGTGTATTTCCATCATTTAGCGGTAAAGTTTTTTCTTTTTACCAAGCTGCATACACCTGAGCAAACAGATCCATAATATCACCAATTTGATGGGAAGAGATGCCATTGAAGAGGTTATAAAGTTTAAACAATTCAGTGTCCAAAAAAACTGACAAACAAGCAGTGTAGTTTTTACCCATGTCTATTTTTATATAAAATGCCTAGTGTGTAATGATGTGAGAAGCTGGAGGTATTCTTTTTACTGACTCGGGTTTATCTGATTCACTCACCAAAGTGACTTGGGTTTTTGAGTCATTTAAGTCACTGAGTCACGCAGAGTGGGTGGAAATCCTTAGGCGCACACAAGCTCATTTGAAATGGGAAAATGATCCATTTCATTGTGAAAAAAGAGTGAATTATCAACGGTTCTCAAAGAGGAAACGTTTATTTTTCTCTAACACATATTAAAATGAGCTAATCTGGAGCAGAGCAGCAGACTTTCAACGAGAGTGCTCAGCTGGGAGCCACCAATTCGTTCAGTTTGAGAGTTGGGCAGGGTTACTGTGCTTGACTGAGTGATTTGTTGAGTTGTGAGTGATTCGTTCGAGTTGTGAGTGATTCGTTCAAGTTGTGAGAGATTAGTTTGAGTTGTGAGTTGGGCAGGGCTTGTGTGAGCGCTCTTTCACAGTTTAAGCTCAAACTTGCGGGGTTGTAAACCAGAGCTGTGGTTGCTTTTCCCCCAGGACCAATACAGCGATTAAGATCATATATTTATACAAATGCATTTGGAATAGCAGTTGCACAATAGTGGCATGTTGTCAGGTCTCCTCTTTGCTTCCTTTTCGTCTTTCCGTGGTTTAATGAGCTGCACGTAATTTTTGTACATTTATACTGTTCATTATGGCATTAGTCAACTGCTGTTACCGTAAAGAGTGGTATAATAGAGCACTCTAAATGTACCGGTTGCTCACTTGACAACAGAAAATCGAATGACGGCTAGTTGGACTGCAGTCTAGTGAGTGGTTGTGGGGAATTTTTAACATTTTTAAAGATTTATTTTGTGTCTGTGTGCGCCTCTGGCAAAAAGGATTATGCAAAAACTACTGGTCCGATTTGCGGGTTAGGCAACATAGAGCTGGGTTAGGGTTGGGTTAGGTTGTGGGGAAAGAGCTTTTGGAACATAGAGCTGTGGAACATATGCACGCTCCCAATTAAAGAAACTTTCCCAAACAACCTCTATAAATTTTAAGTGACTACCTCTGCTCTTGAGGAGCATTTTCACCATTTCTTTTTTTAGGCCGGTTGTTTAAAATGTTCCTAAACTCATATGTCTCTTTCTTTGGCAAAACTCTTTGCTGTTCTTATTTTTTTAGCTCTTTTTTATCTTATTCCCTCACTACTTCGCTTCTCTGCCATCGCTCCTGGTGCACATCAGTTCAGAGTTGTTGACGGAGTATCAGTCGCGCAGATCCCGGGCAAACGCTGTGTTTTTCTGCTGGCTGTTTTCCAGAGCTCTGTATGGTAGCTTGCGTCGCTATCTGACGGCACGTCCCCTGAGCCTCTCAAAGCGGCTCTTCTCCCGGCACTTAATCACAAACATGCGACCCTTTGACGACAACCCAGCGCACCGCACAGGCACTGAGCCCTGCATCAATATGAGCACTACACAGGATGACTTTACTCTCAGTTACACACAGGAAAAATACAGCTCATCAGTATGCTGGTAAACATTCATTATTTCTGAGTCATAAGTTAATGTTGAGAGTGGATAAAGATGGATGGATGCTTTTTTCTTTATTTAAGGATCCCCATTAGTCTTTATCAGAGTATTCTTACCGGTTTGTTGGAGGTAACATATTCCAGTGTTGCTCTGGTTCTGGGCAGAGGCAGTGTAAAGTTAAGACTTGAAGCTTGTCTTGGGTTAAAACCATGTCTGCAGTAGTAGCTGTGAGAACAAGCAGAAGGGTTGAGGTAAGACCTGATTTTCTGTAAAGACCAACAAGGCTTCATGCCAGTCTGTCATTGACTTTCATCTTTGACATCCTTTGATGCTAGTGCTAATCTTACAGCCCTCTTTTGAGCCACCTGAAGTTTCTCAAGCACCAGACCAAACACTCAGACAACAGTCAAGATGACACAATACCACAGATTGTTTAGTTTCTGTATTTCTGCAGTCATAAAATGTGTTACATAAGGATATGTCCTTTCTTTGACTTTTTATGAATGCCACTGAAGTAAATACAATGTGTCAATAATCTTGAAGTGGACCACTGAAAACACAGTTTAAAGAGCTTATATGCTGAATTTTTTTTAAAATTAAATCACAATCTGGCTCATCTGGTAGAGTGCATACCATCTACCTGGGAGACCTGGGTTTGATCCTCACCTGGGTCATTACCCAATGTCATTCCCTCGTTTCACCCTGTTTCCTGTCTGCTTACAGTCCGACCAACCAAAGGCAAAAAGGCCAAAAAATATCTTTAAAAAAAGACTCAACCTGCTGCAGAGAAACAGGGCCTAGATGTGTGTATTTTATCAGAACAGCACTTTGGATCACTTTTTGCTTCTGGTTTGTTGTTTCTTTATGTCTCCATTCTTACCTCACTATTACAAATTAGGCTGACTTCCTGGTTATTGATTATATGGTTATTTTATCCCATACTTTTTATTCCTACTCGCTGTAGGCCACTGCCTGAAGCCTGAAGCTTTGTTTCTTGTTGCCAAACCCAGCCTGCCTAACCCAACCTTGGCCTCTGTGTGCCTCTTGGATCTCTAAGTAAAACAAGCTATGCCAAGCTGTGCAATTGGGATTTTTGTGTGATTTTTATTTCATGTTATTTTTTTCTGTGGAGATAAATTAGTCGGCTACAAATAAAATAGCATACAACATTCACGTTACCATTTAATAATTCATATTTCAATATCATTATTATGCAAAACTTTTGCTCTAAATCTAATACAGTGGTCCCTCACTATAACGTGGTTCACCTTTCGCGGCCTCGCTGTTTCGCAGTTTGTTTTTTTTTGTGCAATTTTGCATGTTTTTTTTTTTTTTACAGCGTATGAATGCGCATTGTGTTCTGCGTCCTGATTGGCTAAGGGAGAACTCGCTCATTGCGTTCTGCGTCCTGATTGGCTAAGGGACTGTAGACCATTGTCAATCAATCTCCTCCGTGCCGTGTCTCCTGTACAGTACAGAATGCGTTCGGCTTGACAAATTTACATAAATGTTCGATCGCTAGCAGTGTGACTCTGAAGTGCTGTATGTTTGCAAGTTTTCTCTCCGACAAAACCCACAATGTGGACGAAACGTTCTGCACCGACAAAGGCACCTGCGGTCGCACCCAAAAGACAGAGGAAGATGCTAAGGTTTGAACTTTGAGAGTGTTTAAACAAGAGAGAAATGTGAGAAAATGTTAATGCCTGTCTGAGAAAAGTGTATAAAGTGTGTGGTGAGGGGTTTTACAGCCTTAAAACATATATAATAATTGTAAAAAATAAAGCTGACTACTTCGCGGATTTCGCCTATTGCGGGTTATTTTTAGAAGGTAACCCCCACGATAAACGAGGGACCACTGTACTTCAGTGTAACAGTGTAACTTGGCTGTGCTTTTAACAATCTGACCATCTATAAATATTTAAGTATAAAAGTGAAATTATTCACTGTTGAACTAAATGAATGACAAAGAAACAACGAGTATCCTTTTCATGCACAGAACCTGCTTTTTGAAACCCTAATGTGAAATTGACAGACTTTGGCCAAACAATTGCTTGTGAACACAACCAAAAACAATGAAGATTTTAAACTAATTAGTGGAACATGACAATAACTGGATTCAGTCAATATTGCTCCTCTTATTGTAATACTTTAATACTTTCACCTAAGACAGCTGAGATGATGGACTGTCATCAGTAATTAATGCTGCTTCGAGAAGTGCATTTGGCCTGTTTGTTTGACAGAGCTCAGGGTATAACAGAACTAGACCAACTAAAACTAAAACAATGTTCCTTCTTTAATTCCTGATTGTACCAGACCTCCGTGGTCATTTCATTGCTCTAGACTTGGTAGATTCTTTCAGTTCTCTCTAGTAGTTTTGTTTTTTTTGTCGTTGCAGTAGTCTCTCAAAACTAGACTCTTGTGGTCCCTTGTGTTTTTTCTGTTTATACTATTTCTGTTAACGTTTTATGTTTATCAGCAATGGTTTTTTACAGGTTTAGATAGAGATGGTATAGCACAATATGAAGTAGACGCAACTTTCTGAATTGAATGTTCAGAAAGCTGTGAATAAACTGAGATTAAGAGGCTGTGAACAAGGAGACAGAGGAAAGAGAACTTACTCTTACTAAGGTTAGGTGATGTTGACCAAATTGACATCGGACAATGTCTACAGGAAAACATTGTGATGGACGATGACCTCGTCTTGGGGGCGGGGAAAATTTTCAGTGGTTATAGAGAACAGATGAATTAGGCTACAGCGCCTATGCTCCGTGCACACACACATATCAGTTAAATCACTGGTAGTTTGACATCTGCCTGAGGTGTGTTACTGATAGAAACCAAGTTCACAGGAACACATGGGCAACTGTGAGACACTTTAAAGTGTTAATTCTAGTTAACGAGCCGGCTATAAAAGCCACTAGCAGGGGCGGGACTATATTTGGATGGGTATACATGTGGCCAATCACATAGGAGGACAGACTAGGATCATACCATTAAGTGATAGAAGGAAGGGGGACACACGCTCTGAAGGTAGTGAGTGCAGTGAATCAGGCCAGGTACACAGACCAACAGAGAGAGGCTGGGGAGACAGATTTGAAAGCAAATACGTTCAAACCATGGTATCGTCCATCGGCACAAGCCTTACTCTTACTCTAGAGAATTGGAGCCAGGTGAGTGTTGTCTGCAGGAAAAACTCAGCTCACACACTCACACACACAGAAAACAGGGAAGAGGGGAAAAGGAGAAACAGAGTCACAGCCAGGGGTCTGACAATATGATTTACATCTCATAAAGAAACCCAACTTTGCCGTCAATGTTTCTGAACAGCTGTGTCTGTCTGGACACAACACAGTGGGAACAGAAGCCTCTTTAGGCAAAGTGTGCTGTATCGACCCCAACTGTACATCTGAGTGGAAAAAACGATAATTCTGGCTCTTGTTTGAATTTTGAATCAATTAACATTGGGTTAAGCTCAGTCTGGGCCAGTACCTGAACATACAGTATACTTCACACATGTTAGCAAACACTGATACTGAGGATTAACTCAGTCCCCGCTCTTGCCCTTTAAAGCCACAGGGGTCTGCACTGCTTCAAACACCATGATCTGCCTCCGATCTCCACTAATTACAGACTTAACAAGTGACGAGCCGCCGTCATGGGGTCTGTTCTAATATGAGCACTCCACAGTCTCTGCTAATATGTTTGTTTTTTTAATAAATGTATGCAGCTTGGTTTGCTGTGTGCCTTTGACAGATGATCAGAGAATCTTTAATCAGAGAAATACTGCGGCTGTTGCATTTTTGATACAGAGCTGTGATGAATGTCCCTCTCTGACTGACCTATATACACCCACAGCTCCCACTCTGTCTGAGGACCACTCTCCAGTACCTTATCTGTCCAAGTCAATGACAATGAGACAATGAGGCGAGACCAAAACCATAAAAGACATAACATGGCACTGAAAAGTAACTAAATCAGGCTAAAAGAGACAATAAATATTGATGTCCCCATGGGCCCAGAGAACGTTTGAAGTGAATAAAGCAATGAAGGAGCTATTTCAAATCAAATGCTGATAGAACACCTTTTTTTTCATTTATATATTCATGATTTTAATCTAACAAAAGCTTGACTTGTAAAATAAATGTGATACAAATACTCTGTAAACTTTACTGTCATACCACAATGAATGTATAGGTTTTTCAGAGCTCGAATTAGTACTTTCACACCTGCTCAAACATTGTATTAACATGTACTCAGAGCGAATTTTTGTAATTTGTCATTGGAGATCTCCAACTGGACTCAGGTGGCTGCTCTATTTGACCATCCTTGGAGCTCTGCAACCTGGATGTTATCATGGACTCAACTCTCTCATTCAATAACAAACTAACATCCATTAGAAATCCTCCTTCTTCCAGCTGAGAAACATGGCCTGTCTCTGACCATGCCTCCCTGGTGAGAGACTACAATAAAAACTGCCATAAAAAGTGACAAAATGATGATATTAAAGAGGCACATGAAACTACAGTTGAATCAAAACGAATCGTAATATTTAGTGTGGCCAAATATTTTCCTGTAGTTTTGGTTTTTCTTCCTTACCCCTGCCTTTCCCATGCCCGAGGGTTTCCAGTCGGCGTGGTGCTCCTGACTTTGCTCTAACCTCACTGTTGTGCTCTGTTCCTCGCCTCTAAACTCTTTTTTTTTTTTCGCCTCTGTCTGCTTTTATCTCGTTGACGGACGACTGCAGCCTTTTTTCGACTCCCTTCGTGTTGCCTCCACTTTGTCTCGCTCTTATCTTGCTGCGGGGCCTTTTGTGCTTAAATCGAAAAGCCAGAGTCAAACGTGGGTGAAAAGGACAAATATAAATTTTAAATGGGGAATATTGATCAGGCTAACCTCGGCTTTCACCAAGTGCCAGGTCTTTACGCTCACAGCCTGATCTTTGTTCAGTGTCTTTTACATTAAGTGGTCAACACTCATTTTAAAGGTGGAATAGAAGATGTTTTTGTAAACATTTTTTGTTATATTTTATAAATTTGTTTTTACTTGCATATAAGACATCGGAAAATAAGAGGTCTTGAAAAATAACATTTATTATATGTCAATTGTAGAAGTGGTGGTGCCTTAAAAACATTAACCAATCATAAACGCTGTCATCGCGTGTTCTATTGGTCAATCAGCCTGTCAATCACTCCTGCTACGCGAGGCCGGAAGCGTGCGCGTTCACGTATTCTGTTTACAGCTGCTTTTGCGTTGCTACCGTTGAACAGCCTCACTGTGCAGCTCCACTGTCAGACACAGACTGCTCCTTCGTGCAGCTCCATTGTCAGGACCACATAGTCATTTATTTCCCTTTTTTCTTTTTCTCTTTATTTATTTGTGTAGATGGGGGACAGTCTGTTTAACTAACGTTAGCTCCATCCGTTAGCTTTAGTTTGTTCATCTAGCTACTCCTCGTTAGCTTCAGGCTACATTTATATCTAGTTAATATTTTTTGTCGTAGCAAGGTTTTACACGATGGCTGCGAAGAACACTGATGAAGGTAACTGTAAAAGAAAGACTATGTTTGAGGTGGCTGCGAAAAGGAAAAAGATGAAAGGCAGATGAAAGAAACAAAACCAGAGTTGCTCTTGGTGCATCGTTTGAGTGATAGCGAGCGCTGAAGGCACAGCGAGGAATACGCTGCTCGACAGGTAAGTTTTAGGCTCAATGTTTTGTTGTGATATTAAAAACTGCTAGTTGGGAGTATTTGTGACATTGTATGGAGAGAATCGGGGCCAGTCAGCTGTGAAGCGCCGTCTGTTAGTCTCTGGCGCGTGCGTGTTGTTTTGGAGGCAGGACCTCGGAAAGAACTGTGAAACAAGTCTTGCGCATGCGCATTATTCAAAAACTGTCGCTGCTGTCTGAATGTTCGCAAACATCTTCTATTCCACCTTTAAACTATTCTAGCTCAGACAATATGGATAAAAAACAAAATCTCAAATTTTCAACTTTACGCTGAATATTCACTAAATGAATAAAGAAGACAAAAGCTGTGACAAAACTCACATGAGACTGTTAGCTTTCCACAAATATCCTTTAAATATCCTAGTTGTAATGCAGTTTTTTTGTTGATGTGATGGGTTCTCAGTAGATGTGTCTGTCAAACCAGGCTCAGTGCAGCAGCATTGGTCACAACACAGCCCACAGGGTTAGAGGTTTGTTTGTTTTTTTCACAATAATGGCTAGTTTTGAGCTTGTCCAAAAAATCCTCAAATTAACCGAATTCAATAAATTCATCGCCAGATAAAACTATGTTCATATTGGAGCTGGTTAAAATTCTCTTTTGTTTTTATCTTTGAAAAGTGGTTAATTTTGGATAAAGTCCAAAGTAAAAGTCTGACTCAAAATTGTATTATATAGAAAAATGTATCACCACAACAACTGTAAGGTGCTGTGGAGTCTACGATTGAATATTATGAATATGATTGAAAATAGGTTTAAAGTGAAAAGTTTTTCTTTAAGCTGTGCATCCAACACATTAACTGCTCTTTTCATATAAAGTTTCCTTGTCAGTATTCAAAGGACAAACAGCAGTACTTTGAAACCTACACATTTTTCTCTCGCCACCACCTCCTCTGTGAAGTCTGTCTTCAAAATAACACAGATTAATACAGTATTATGTTGCAACACTTTTCAAACAACACAGCTAGCCCCTATAGCTTAAATGTAAACTAAATTAGCTAATCTCGCTTTGTGTGTGTATGCGTTTGTGTTTTTTGTTTTTATTTTAGTTACCTGGCTCACACAGGTGTATATGAGCCACACTGTTCATCAGTTGGATTTCCTGGAAATGCTAGTTTAGACCCGTGGTCCTATTTGAAGTGACCTTGTCTTGGTTATACATTTTTCACCTGGCCTCAAAGGCGGTGGCAGCTGGTAGGAAAACATTTAAGGTTGGTGCTGGTGTAGTTTGGGGCTGGTAAGGCAGACTTTATCAGAATAGAAGCCTGCACACTGTTTCATATTTAATTTCTTTATTTTCTTTATTCACACAAGTTAGGGACATATTTGGACCAAAAAAGAATGATAATTTTTTAATGTGGAGCAATGTAATTTACTTAAACCAAAGTCCCATTTCCCTTTTCTCCTCTCTCGTGTAAACTGTTGAATTCTTGAATTCACCATGGGCTGTATGAGTTTGTTCAAGTGTTGATGATGGGGGGTCTGTAATGTGACTGACAGGTATAAAGAACCAATCACAAAGGAGATACGTGATCAAATGGTGTGATTGGCCAGGGACACAGCTCTTAGCCTTGGGGCATTACTTTAAAGAACAAATTAGTTGCCAGCTTTAGAAGCCCACTATTTACACGAGAGGTAAATCAAATAAAATGTGTTTGATTATTAAATAAAAACTGAGAGGCTACCACCAGGTACACAATGTGAAAAAAAATATGAATTTTGCATATTTATCCTACATTTCAGCCTCAGATCACCCTCATACCTTTGACAACAGCAAGGTGCACTTTATATTTTGTTCTATATATAGTCGTCTCCACAGTGAGAGCCTGCCTGCACAAGTGGCCCTTAAAATGCATTAAAGCTGAGGCATAATAAAGTGATAGACGGCATGTTCTCTAGTATAACAATGGTAAAGTGGATCATTATCATATTACGTGTAAATGATACAGTAAAGATAATGTAGCACTCATTCATTTTTGCATCTAATCAATGCTGCTGTATTTTTGTCAGAATTGAATGAGGTTTTGAAGGGGTAAAAACTGGAAGAAACTGTAGAAGCTTATATTGCCGTCTGTTTAATTGTTGCTTGTTTTACAGATTATAAATCCAGTCAAGCTTCATGTACTAAATTTCATAATCTTCTTGTTGTTTCTTTAATTTTTTTTAAGGTATATTAGTGCATTTTATTTGCTCTATCTCACATCATCACTATTTGATCACACTGAACAACATTGTGTCATTTTTTATGTTATATTTCATTGCATCATTTTAGAGAAACTAATTTATATATATATTTAAAACGGTCCAGGAACAATAGAGAGCCTCAATGAAGATAAGACAGCTGTGTAAAAAAAGGAATGGATAGAGTCAGGGTTTCAGGAGAAAACAGTAGGAGTAGTTGTAGTGATGCCAACTAGAAATGTGCACGTGTTTAAGCCAACAAAGCTAACAGTACACTTCTGGACTCAGGTCAGGTCACGCAAGTTTTGGGATGGTCTAAATGTTTATTTCCATTTGAGGGCTGGTTATACAACATTGTTATTGAATGTCGATTGGTTATGGTTGTTTGTGGATGGGCTATCAAACAATAAAAAGGCTGGGATTTTTAGCTTCGGGAGCTTTTGTTTTGTGTCACAATAAACTTTTTTTGCACCAGATTCTGCTGTCATCTGCCATTTTTTCTTCAACTTAAAGGAATTCAAATGCAACCTAACCTTGAAACTGACATTTTAAGATTTATGGAGGACATTTGTGAACTGAACATTGTGAAAGTTGATAATATCATACAATACACTGTGTGGGACAATGTTAACACATAAACTGTATTCTCTTGGTTTCGTGGTTGCTATAACTCAGTGGTGTCAAACTCAAATTTGTGAGGGGCCGCCATAGTTAATAAGAATCCTTTCAGGGGCCGAAGGAGATAAAAGTTTGAATGTGAGATTTCAGCTTAATTAGTGAACAGGTTTTACACAGATTTGAACAGGTTTTAGTTGGATTTGAACAAATTTTAATTGGATTTAAAAAAAAAGTTTTAGTTGGATTTGAACAGGATTTAGGTGGATTAGAACAGATTTTAGATGATCTGAAGAGATTTTAGTTGGATTTGAACAAATTTTAATTGGATTTAAACAAGTTTTAGTTGGATTTGAACAGCGTTTAGTTGGATTTCAACAGGTTTCAGTTGGATTTCAACAGGTTTTAGTCCAATTTGAACATGTTTTAGTTGGATTTCAACAGGATTTAGATGGATTTGAACAGATTTTAGTCCAATTTGAACATGTTTTAGTCATTTCAACAGGTTGTAGTTGGTAGTAGTTGGTGGTAGGTTAATCTTTGTAGCAAAAATCAAATCCATCTAAAACCTGTTCAACCCAGGTGCCAAAAATGTAAACTACTAAATGTGTTGAAGGGCCACATAAAACATTCCAAAGGGCCGCATTTGGCCCCGGGCCTTGAGTTTGACATGTGTGCTATAACTACTGCACTACAATGTAAGCACTTTTTATAAAGGTGGATTTCTGGAGAATCACCAGTGTGTTGGGTCATGCACAAGAAATCAGGAGGGTGTCTGCAGGGTTTACATTGATATGTGTAGATGGATGGATGGATGGATTGATCTATGACGATCTGACATGACTCCAATAATGTTTATTAACCTTTCTGAAAGTCAATGAAAGTCTATAAATGTATTACATTTTAACAGTATGATGTCTTAAAACTTTTTTTTTTTTTCTTTTCCTCTGCTGAACATAATATTCTTAGTGAGCTTTAATAAAAGAACATTTTGAGACAGCCACATAAGGTGCAGTGGTGACTCAAGGCTATGAAATGCAGTTTACAAAAAGAACTGATTGTTCTGAGTTAAGCAAAAATTTGTTGAATTTGGCAAAAGGCAAATATCTTCCTAAAAAAAAAAAAAATACAATATTGCTTTAGTGTTTATTTGCATCCTTCATTTTAAACATCAGCAACAGAGGTGAATTTTATTGCACAAATGAGCTCTTCATTACTGCCAACGCTACACTACACACTGTCATATTAACATAATACAAAGGCTTCAGTTGTGCTGTAATGTTTCTTTCAATAATGTAAATTGTGCAGCACAAGGTTTTATTCATCTCGGAAAAGCATTAGTAAATCAAATAGAACCCTCCATCTGCACAAATGAATTAAAATAAGCCACAGCTCACAATTAAGCCACGAGTACGAATGCATGACTTGTGCATATTTATTACAAAAAGTGCATGTGTCGTGTCAGTGTTATTACGTCTCCCTGTGTAAAACTGTGAATGTGTAAAGTGTATGAGCAGTGATTATCAGCGGAGTGGACGGGGCAGGTCTGTATGCGATCAGTCTTGGACAGATGGTACGACGTGCCCCTCTGGAGATGCACAACCTAATCCCCTCAACACATGGTGGGCTTAATCGCACTGAGTCTGCCTCAGTGTAAAAAGTACAAAGAGAACAGGCCACAGTCGAGTCAGGAGCTGCAGTGAATCCCAACTTTCAATTTATCAGCAGACAAAGTGGATACAGAGACAACAAAATATTACAGTAACATTTTATTCAATATAGATTCTGGTCATTACATCATGTCAGGAACAAATGAAATGTCTGGTGATGATGAAGCTTGTCCAGTGCAGATTAATTATGAACCTAGCTGCACTTAAAAGACACCTTTTAATGACCAGAATTGGTGCTATTTGCTCATTTGGCAAATCACAAATTTTAGTAAATCAGCCTCATTTAAATACTCTTTATTTGGACTGAGTTTGGGATATTTTTTTCAGTTTGGTAACACACCTCTGGAACGATCTTTTTACACACTCACTAGAGATGTAAGTTTAAGCTTTTCTGGACTGTTGCCTTTAGATTATAGAATGTCTTGTGGCACTTGGCTGTCCTTTAAAGCAGACCAAACTAACTGTAGCAAAAACAAAAAAAAAAGCTCCTTATAAGAGACACTGAGGACACAGGGCTCACATTTAAGTCTAGTCCGTAGCACTTATCACATACAGTTTGTGTCATGATGCGCTTCTTTGTAAATCTCTCAAGCCTTTCTGTGGATAACGTTGTGTTGAATAGGAAAAAAAATTAAGTATTAGTAGTAATGTGTAGGAACTATTTTAGATAATACAAATGAGTACAATTACCACCCTTAAAAACACGTTATTTAGCATTTTTTGCATCTACCTTGGTGTCTATATTTAGCACATCAATAAATAACTATTATACACCTAAACAAACATCAAAGCTTCTCAAGTGAATAAAAAAAACAAAAAAAACAACCTGTCTCTCTCACTGAGCACCAGATTCAAAAAGAAAAGTATGTTCCCTCTGAACTGTTGGCCCTTTTTTTTCCAGAAACAAATTCAAACCAAATGTAAAAGCTTTGTTTCCTCTAAAACCTTCAGCAGCGGAGACAGTCTGTTAGCTGCAGGTTGTCAGCAGCAGATAAATTCTATTAAAAGCTGCTATCGTCCTCTGTCTGAGCAAGACTTTATTATTTCACAAGTCTGGATTTAGTTGAAGGTTTCATCTGCTGCAAGAAACTCATCATGGCTCCAGAGTCAGATAAATGTCATGTAAAGTTGTTCATTTTATTAATGCTGTCGCCACATAGCGATAGATCCCGGATTAATTTTGTTTGTTACGAATGCAGGAACCAAAAACTGAACTTTTCACTTGTCCTTTAACTTTTTCTTGCATTTTTTTTCTTTTTTGAGGCTGTACAACATGGGATACAGTTTTCTGCTTTTTTTTTTTTTTTTTTTTCCAATTCCACCTACAGCAGTGACCTAGTTATATTAGTAGATGTAAGTTTGCCCAGTCATAAGTGAGAACTGATCCATTTGCTAAATTGATTTATAGAGTCAGTGTTTAGGCTAAAGTTGTACTGAGAATTATATCATCAATCTGTACAGTTGCCAGTGTAACAAGTATTATTTTGCAGTTTATTGTTGTTGTCAGAAAAGAGTATTAGGCCGTGTTGTGTTGTAATTAGCTTGATATCTTTCTTGCCTTTCCAAATATACACATACATCCCTTCAGCACTCTATATTGCTTGTTACCTGAAATGTCCTTCACGTCCCGACAGACACTGTGGCATCTGAACAAAGAACTGTCTGTGTTTATTGAGGCTTGTGTTGCAGAGCGCCATGAGACCCGAGTAAACAGAGTCTCGGAGCAGCTGTGACTCACCGCTTCATCTCGACCGTAGACTCGTGTCTTATTGTCTTGAACTCCATCTCCCACTCAGCCTCATTCTTCATTAGTTTCACATATTCCCAGAAGTACAGTTAGGAAAAGTAAAAGTCACTCTGGCCTTTTGCTTTATAGCTGCATTGTGCCTGATAAACAAAACAAGTTTAAGGTTTTTAGGAGGATAAAAATGATTTAATAACGTTCCTTGATAAATAATACATAAAAAAGACAGTCAGTTTATGTGTGCATTTTAATAATATGGTTAGACACATGGACTGGAAGACAACAATTTTCTTCCATATTCATTCATTATAGAACATTTACTAAATTCTCACCAATTTCTAGGAAAGGTACAGTCTGGGTTGGTTCTGGTGTGTTTCCATCACCAAAAGTGGGTCCAGTATTGTGGAGACACTTTGGGAGACAAACACTGGTATTTTTTTTACCAGGCTTTATTGTTTTCAGTGCATTTCAGTTGTGAGCGTAAATACCTAAAAGATAAGGCTATGTGGGATATTGCTATTAACTTAATGTTATGACTTATAAAGCTGTGTTGTCTGTCTTATTGAAGCCTAGGACTGTTCTATTGTCTTCTGTTGCTGTTTTTGCAGTAGACCTGCAGTATATTATGGATAAGATACATGCAATAGTTTGAGTCGATACTGATGTTGGTTAAAAACGTATGCTTGTTTTTTTTTACAAGTGCAAATGCCAAACTCCTCCAATGGTTGTAGTTAAACACTACAGTCAGCTGATTGGACAATAGACAATCCTCACTCAAGCAAAAAATCAAATAAATTACACCTTGTATTTTTGATAAACAAGTCATATTCAAACATGATAAATTATAAATGTTTTACTTTTTTCCCCGATGACAAAGCTAGCATTATTAACAACAGCTGTGTCCGGTTTTAAACAAAATCATCATTGTATGGTTCTCACTTCACTGCATTAAACACAAGTACAATCTGTGGCCTTAAATAATGAGTCCCTAAAATATGGGTAAGTGATACAGCTCTATGAATTTAATGCCTAGAAATCTGGTAATGAACCTACCAATGTACCAATGTACCTCCAGCCTATCGCTGCCACACACAAGGATTTATTTCTTTTTACATTTACAATGCATTCAAGTTTCTAGAAGTCTGCTTCAAATAGGTTTTATATCTCCGATAGAGACACGACTTTAGACCCTTCATTAGCTGCGTTTCCATTGATCGTCAAATTGCGCAAATTGGATTTGCGAATATAAATTCGCCTAATGGTAACACAACAATTTTGACATTTTTTTTTCACATTTATCGAAAAAAAGTGTTGTGCGCTTTGATGAGGTAGTTTTTCAGGCGTATTGAAATTGGCCTTTTTTTCGCAAAACTGCAATGGAAACACTTTTGTCGAATTAAACGAGTCACGTGATCAACAACCAGATACTACTCGAAGTTGACAGGAAGGAGTAAAAGCCAAGGAGGTGATGTACTTCCTCATCAGTTTTTTGCAAATAGCCTCACACACACCATACACACACCTGTGGACGGTGGTTTTACTCACTCCAAATGTCTCTGCTACTACCCTGTACTCTGCACAGGTAGCCAGTTTGTAGATAGCGATGGCAATGCGCTTCTTGATAGGAACTGGCTGCCTTGGGCACTGCGCAGCAGGCGCCACAAGAGGTCCCACTGCATCGCACAGCTCATCAAAAGTTGAGCACATCATTCGGAAATGTTGAATCCACAGCTCCTCTGTAAATTCCCAAAAACGCCTCATACGTAGCCGCGCCCAAGTATAAGGGGCTTGTAACTGATAATGCTGATAATGAGCACTAGTGCCGTGGCTGAAATATTGATAAATCTGCTGTAAATCAAAGTGATGTTTACATCCGTCGCCATGTTTTTTGAATGACTTATGGCGCGAATACGTTTGTCTTTATTCGCATGTATGATTTAATGGAAACACTGTAATTGCGAAATTGTGTTTTTTCGACATTTCTAGAATATCGATAAAATTTTGCGCATATGTGTAATGGAAACGCAGCTAATGATGTCATTGTTTCTGTCGCAGACGCAGCTCTTCTGGACCCAGCAGAATCAAAACACGTGCCTCATCAGGGGTTACCAAACCAACCCCAGTGGGAACGAGGCAATATATTCCATATAAGTGCATCACCTGAAACTATATTAGCAATAGCAAGCAACACAAAACTTTATCAAATATGACACCATGAAACTGTCTGTGGGATATTATATCACTTGGCATTTTAGACTTTAACAAATACGTTTTGGATTAAACAGTGAAGTCCAGACTAAAGACCAGAAGTTTGAAAGTAACACAATATTTACAGTGAAACAGTAAAAAACACACAAAATCACACAAAAAACAACAAAAACTCTTGTTGTGTCTTCCTTGTTCTGAATCCAGACCTGTTTACATCAGCTTTCTCTGGGATCACTTCTTGGTTTATTACAGTGAGATATATTTCAACATTCTTGGGTGCACTGGTTGATTCAACGAGGCACGCAGCATCCATCAGTGTGTTCCTGGAAATTGAAAACAGCAGGTGAGTTTCACATTGAAATATGACAGAGTTACTGCTCACAGCTTCCTGTGGCATAATTCTCCATTTCAAGGCCTGTTATTCTGTATAGGAGGTCCCAGCTCTAGAAACAACAAGAATGAAAACCCAAACAGACAACAACATCAGACCCAACATCACCACATCTTAGTTTTTGTTTCCTGGTCTGAGGTGGTCACTTAAGTACAGTGGAGCTTACAGTGGAGTTAGCCCTTGAGTTCACTGCACAATAGTCTAAAAACCCAACTCTAAAAAAGTTGGGGAAAGTTAAAGCCATCCAGTGTAACTTTTAGCCAGCACAGGGCACATATTTTTTTTCTGTGTGACTACACTGACAGTGGCGGCCATCTTTGTTTACAAATACAGACGTTTAGGATGAACAGTTAATATTAGATTAGTCTTTGTTGTCATTGAGTCATGCTCTGCTCCTGAGGTCATGTTTTGTGTTCTACATTTGAGTCATTTCCTGTTTTTTTTTTTGTTTTTTTTAATACTCACCGTGTGTCCGTTTCAGGTCCCTTCATTTCTACCTGGATTTATCTTCTCCACTGCTGCATTTGAGTCCTCCTTTTGTGAGCCTTGATACATTGCACATTTCAAATATCTAACACTTTAATAAAATAAATAGAATGAATTAACTGCAGAATAAAACGGATAAAAATGTCCATTAAATGTAGGCGTGAAGTAAAAAGTGTTAAAGTGCATCATGTAAAGTGCAGTATAAACGCAGTCAGTCTTAGGTTTCCAACAGGGCTTTCACAGCCCTCAGAAAGAAACAGTTTTTAAGTCTTTGTGTCGATGCCTAGTGACTCTGAGCCTGCCAGAGGTGAGGGTGTAAAAGTAAAACTGTCCAGGATATCCAGGGATGGAAGAGGGGCCCCGATGATCTTTTCAGCAGTTTTGGCTATTCGCTGCCGGTTTTTCTTCTCCAAGAAGCAGCTGGAGAACCAGACCATGCATCCATAGCGCAGAACAATTTCAATAGTGCACTGAAGTTAGAGAGGAGTTTCTGTGTGAGCCCAGTTCTTCTCAGGGTCCGCAGGAAAAACAGCCTCTGCTGGGCCCCTTCTTCACCAACGTCAGGTCCTGAGACAGATGAACTCATAGGTATTTGAGGCTCCCCACCTGTTCAACATCTTCTCCATTAATTTCCAGATTGGCATGCGTTGGCATGTCCTTATGTTTTCTAAAATCAATAACCAGCTCCTTTGTCTTGGTGGTGACTGTTAAAACTGACCAAACTATTTATGTGAGCTGAAAGAAAATATATTAATATACATCAGCTGTGGACGCAGTGGGGTCTTAAAAACATCAGCATCATAAACGCTCTCATTAACCATTAGCCCAGCAGCTTGTCATTCTCACTATGTGCCTTGTGTGAGACTCGCTCTGGATAATTTTCACTGGCTGCACATGTGTACACAGCTCCAGTGTTAGCTTCAGGTTGCACAATGGCTGAGAAGAAACCTGAATCCGCAAAACAAAAACATTTTTGAAGTAGCAAAGAAGAGGGGAAGAAGAGGAAAATAAAACCAGAGTCGTTTTTGGTACAGTTTTTTTTATCAATGGCGTGCTCTGAAGACATAGATGCATTGGTCGCCCAATTTCTGCTTGACAGGTAACTTAGGCTTATCATATGATGTATGTTGTTTTAAAGGTGTGGCACTTGCTGTTTCTCAGTTGTGTCATCTATTCCACCTTTATCCACTTTCCTATTTGAGCAGGCTGCTGGACCAAAGACAAACTATGGTCCTTTGGTGTTGTGAAAGCACTTTCACAATAGTTTGAACCAAATGCAATAAGTCACAGACAATTAACACAAGTTAACACGCAGACAGAGGAAAGTAGACAGAGGAAAACAGATCTTCAGGTTTTTAATTTAAATTATACTGTTTTATGTTTTTATGGGCACTACTTTTACATCTTGACTACGCCCATAAATGCTATAGTTAAAGTTTATGCTAACTTTTTTTTTTTTGGTTCAAAATGGGCCTTTTCAAAATGTCTCCCTACACCTCTCCATACATGCTACCAATTGATTAGTGCGTTCACAATCAAATAATAACAACTTTGTAGGGATGATTAGTTGCCATGGACTTAAACTGTGAAGTGTGAAATAATGCATCAACACACACACACAAGTTGGCCTGATGTGAGCATCTGTGAACTCCAAAGTGCAAATTTCCCTCAGCATATGTTCTTCTCCTTGGCGTGCTGATCAGCTAAACGTGCTTCACATCTCATATAAAAATAGCCCCGTGCTGTCTGCAGCACTGTGCCATAGGTTGGATGGGCACAGGTGCAAAAGTGCACATCCAGTTCGCCCTTCAACTCACTTGGTTAGTCCCCTGACACAGATCGAGGCGAACAGAGGGACCCAAACATCTGAGAATGGCTCATCGCTCTAAAAAAAAAAAAAAAAAAAACATCATGTGAGCCCCAGGCAAGAAAATCTAATTAAGTGTTTCTTCGAGAAGAAAAGCTGTCAGTTCGACCCCAGCCCAATCTACAAGACATTTTCAAATATCTCCCCAAGTTACTCGCTGATAAAAAAAAATACATAAATGAAAAATCATAGGTTTGGAGGTGTTTTCTGCTGTTGTCCTCTGACATTTTTATTAATTCTCAGGTTTCTGCCGATAGGGGATAAATGTTCATGGAAAGTCATTGATTTGGCATATAGTGTCAGTAGTATAAGTGTCAAATATGCCTTAGGAAAGTTGAAATGATGTGATTATAAAGTCTGATTAAGGGGAAAACATAATTATTATGTGCACCTTAATCATGAGAGCCATTGTGAGATGAAAGTAGTCTAGTATATACAGACTGAATGGATTAAGTTGTTTGTTCCAATGACATAACTAAATACATAAGTAAACTTAAGTAAAAAAAACAAAAAACAAATAAAACCTACAATGCTCAAAGTTCAGCATGTAATCTCAAAACACTTCCTCATTTCACACACAAAAATACTGTTACTGCTCAGCTACGTTAGCCTGGCCAGCCAGACCGACTTTCTCATTGTATTACATACAGAGAAAGTTAGTCTGGAATCGATCGATCTGCCTCCGATTTCTGCTCCGGCTCTTTCTTTTCGACCAATCGTAGCGAGGGAGGCGGGATTTTGTTTCGCGTCATATTGAGCGCGAGAAAACAGTAGCAGGTTTCGGTAGCTTACAACGATCGAAATAAGCACTAAACTCGATATTACACCCCGTGTCCTCAGGTTTTTCTGACAAAAACAACAGAAGTCATTCACCGTCACCGAAGCATCTTCTCTCTCGAGCCACGCTGGTGTACGCTGTGGTTTGTTGACAACTAGAATAAGTTTCGCTTTCCTTAAGTCACATCCGTGGCTTCTCTGATTGGTTCACTCAGCGAGCGTTAGTTCTGCCCATGCTCCTGCCTTGAAATCCTGTTTAAATCCATCGATCCCAGACTAACTTTCTCTGTATGTAATACAAAGAGAAAGTCGGTCTGGCTGGCCAGGCTACAGCTACGTGGTGCATTAAGAAAAAACACAATTTGCTATGATCTCGAAAACTTTGCGGCTTATGTCACTCTAAAGATTCCAAACACAAAGAGTTCAAATCTCGGCTGAAACACTTCATACACACATGGTTGTGCTTAATGCTTGATTAAATAAAATTTTATTTGTAACAAACCATTTGTGGATGGATCGAACAGATAAGACGGAGTGAGGCAATTTAAACACTGAAAATAAAATAAAAGTATCTTGATTGAATTCTATAGTGCACTGGCAAGCAGTGAAGTGAAGCTGAAATCGGTGAGATGTGGTCAGACCTGCGAGTTCCTGTTGAAAGCCGAGCAGCAGCATTCTTGACTAACTGCATAAAGTGCATTGCAGTAGTCCAAGTGGGTCGTCATAAGCATGAATGACAAAATCAGCACCTGTCAGAAATTTTGGCAAATTGTCTCAGCTGGAAAACGCTGGCCTTAGCAACAGAGCTGATTTGTTGTTCAAATTTACATTCAGGGTCCATTTAACAGCAAGTAAACAAAATTATTCTCTGTTCTCTTTATGTCATATTATATCCACTTAGTTGAGTGGCATCCAGTGTTTATTATAGTAGAGTTTTTATTCAATTATATTTCAGCTAGCTTGTGTTGTCAGGCAAATTTCATTTGAGACCTTCAGAATAAACAGAGCAGGCCCCTGTGCACTGTAAGTGAACGGACACAGTCAGTTACAATAGCCAATCAGATCTTGATTCTGCAGACCAAGGCCAGCTAGAAGGTCTTACGTTGAACTGGACATGTACGCGTCCTGTGATTGGAAAAGCACTTGCTAGAGCCTGAAAGGCGGCAATTTGCAGAATATCGAACTAAACCCGGAGATCCAACAGCTATCGCTGTATTTTTAACTCATAATGGCCGAAGGAGGAGAAGAGATTGATCTGGTTGCAGATATACTTTCCACGTCATTTTTAAGACGGGCCTTTCACGAAAAGCTGGATATTGTGAGAAGAGGTCTGTGCTGTGCTAGCTAGCCTGTCCCAGCAGGAAAAGGGTTTGTCCATCATTTCCAGACAAGCAACTATGAATGGTACCGTGGCTCACAGCTTCTGAGAAACGCTGCAAATTGGTGGCATTTTGTTTGGCATCTTTGCCTTTTCATTTAAAATTTTTGACAGTATCTGTGAACTTAGTTTCCTACTCTTAATTGTGAATGCATGCTTATTGGTTTTAAATGCTCCTGAAAGGGTTGCTTGACTAGCCTATATTGAGATGTGTACGTGGGACGTCACTGAAGGCGTATATATATATATATATATATATATATATATAAAATATTCCACTGGGTCCAAAAAACATCAACTCTGGTTTCCGTTCATTAAAATGTAAAGTTATTTGCCATCAGATCCATCCAGGTTTTTATATTACCAAGAAGCAGTCCAAAAGTGCACTGGCAGCAAACGGGTCATTATGCTTTATAGGTAGATATATTTGACTGTCATAGACATAAAAATGAAATGAGATGCTATGTTTTCTAAGGTACCTTGAGGCACTCCACCCTTCAGAGGGACTGAGGACGAAACAAACCCAACAAAATCAACACAAAAAGTTATCTGAGCCAAATACGATTCAAGCCACTGTAAGGCTGAACCCTGAATGCCTACCCAGTGCTCCAGCCGAGAGAGGAGGGTATTGTGGTTCAATGTCTAAGGCAGCTGTCAGGTCCAACAGCACCAGGATGTCACCAGAATCAGTGGCAATGAGAAAAAAACACCCTCAGGAGTATGGAACCAGTGCTATGGAGGTTTTTGAACCCAGACTGAAGTGGTTTAAGAATGTCATATTCATCAAGGAATGACTTTAACTGAATAAAAACAATTTTCTCAAAAATTTTTGAAATAAAAGGAGGCTTCAAAATTTGAGAGCACAGAAGAGTCAAGGCTGGGCTTCTTAATGAGAGGATGCCCCACCACATGTTTAAAACCCTCTGGTGCATGCAATTTTTTCTTATGTGTTTTACTCATCTTAGGGCATGAAAAAAAAAAAAAATTCAATTTTTTTTTTTTTTTTTCAAAAATTGTTTTTTAACAAAAAGTTACAGACATGTCCACTCCAGTGGACTTCATGTGCCTAAGAACCCACCATAAACCAATACAAACCGAATGTAACAATTAACTAAATTGAGTTTTATGATGAACCCATGAACAATTATTTATTTTATGCTTTGAAAAACATTTAAACTTACTTTCACACATTTTAAAATTGTAAGGGCCTATTGTTTAAGCCTGAATAAGAAAACAAACAGTCCTCACAACTGTGAAGCTTTCCTCTAAGTCAATGTTTCAAAACATCTACAAAAAAAAAAAAAAAAAACTAGGCTGTATGAAAAGTTTCTGAAGCATCCAGGGCACAGTGGCACACAGGACTGCTTGCACATGTATTTGGTCTTCTGTAGGCATGCAGCATCATGGCATCTGTTTGCATTTTTTACTTGGGTGAGATGGAGCCAGTGACTCCCCGTGCTGAACCTGACCTCAAGGGGCACTCTGGTGACTGCTCTGCGCTGTTTGTTTTCTTATTCAGCCTTTACAATGTTAAAATGTGTGAAACCATGTTAAAATGTTTTTCAAAGCATAAAAAGAAATAATTGTCCATGGGTCCATCATAAAAACATAAACTACAACTGATCTGCACAAAAATGTTTAAATTTGAAATAACCATCCTATAACTGTACGAAAAATACACACAATTACAACCTAAATATTCATAACCATAAGTAAAACAACCACATGACTTGCACTGGAAATGACACCACCAATGCATGATGCCCACTTTGTTGGACATATGATTAATTGCAATTTACCAATTATTTTAAATAAAGTTTTCAAAACTAAAAGAAGAATATTGTTACTTACATTCCTGCGTATCAACATATTTTTACCTCTAGGGTTCTCCTGGTAGAAGGTTTGGCAGGATATTCCAGCAGTGGTCAACAAGTCTGGCTGTCTGTCAGCCATCTTGGATTCAGAGGAAGTTTACTTGTAGTTAGAACAATTAACCACTGAATGAATCTCAATGGAGGGGAGCAGCAGAGAGCATTCTAACCCCTAATTAACAGTTCCACCATAGAAACCATTGCATTTAGGAGAAAATGGCTTTTAAACAGCTTTCCACTGTAGTGACCGCTAAGCACCAGAGGGTTAAAGCTAGCAGACACAACACTAGACTGTTTAAATTAGTTAAAACTGCCACAGGCAGAACACAAGACGGGTTGTATGAAGCAGGTGTAATGAGAGCTCTAGAGGTCTCAGCTTTATCAACAAAAAAGTGACGGGTTAGGGTTAGGGGAACTCCTCACACATCAGATGGATCTGTAACCACACTGGCTGTGACACATTTCAATGGTTTGAAAAACCTGAGGCTTGTGAGAATTAGACACAATGATGTTAGAAAAATGCCTTGTGTTTGCTAATTTCACAGTGTTCTGACTCCTCCTAGTGACTCCAGTTCTCCTTTAACATTTGAAACAACACTTGGAGCTTGTCCATTTTCCACTTGTGCTCAGCTCTCCTGCACTCCCTCCTGGCAGCCTCTATTTCTAAAATAGTTTGGCAGGTAAAGTTAAACTAAGAGGATAACTTGCCAGTATCAGAGCACCCGGAAAAGGCTGCGGAGATATTTGAAGCAGTGGAGGAGTTTACCACACGACACTGATGAGCAGGAGCATACATCTTGACCCTGTGACAGAGCAAAGGAACTTCAAAATATAACAGGCACATGGTGAGAGATCAAAAAGCATCACATATTTCCATGTTTACAATGGACAAACCATGATATAAACAAGATCAAGAGTGTGGCACCAGAAACAGACTGCACAAGATTAAAAGAGTCAATGAGATTTTAAAAGCCTTTGGCCAATGGATTTTCAGGACAGCACAGATGAATATTACAATCTCCTAAAATTAAAACAGTGATATTTTTGGAATATATTCACACAGGAAATCTGAAAATTTGTTGTATTTTGGAGGTCTGTAAATGACCGTACAAAGGATGGAGAGGAAATGACCCAAGTTCAGCTCTAAACCTGGAAAAGGGGACAACAGCACCAGATGCTTACAGTTCATTTTATTCTTGAAAATAGCTGCTATTCCCCCTCCTCAACCAGAAGTCCTCAGAGTTAATGAAGCAACACTCAGCAGGTAAAAGTTCAGAAAACGTGCTGCACTTTTCAACGTTCAGCCAGGTGCCATACAGAGGAAATGAAGAAATTCTTGAGAAATAATGTGTTATTGGCTAGCAATCTAGCATTCACCAAGGCTATACTGGCATAAGCTGGTGCTGGGGCTTCAGCCAACCAAGGAGCCTGACTTAACTGCTGCAGGTTGCAGAGATTCACCCCTCAGGAAACAATGGGCCCCTCATCGGTGATGATCACAGGGACTACACAGGTGCAGATAGCATCCAGAGAACCCCACGAAACACAGCAGTGAGAAGAGAATCTATTTTCCTGCAGGAAAGCTGTGGAAGAGCGCACCAAGCAAGCCTTTGAAGCTTATTTATTGAATGTATCATATAATCAAAGCAAACATTTAGATAAACTAGATTTAAAGTCTGCCGTTAATTTGAGGTTGGTACAAAGTCTCCTCCTCTGTCTCCTGTGGTTGAAGGAAAGATGCAAAAATAAGGGCTTTGAGACATACTCAGAGCCTATACTGTGATCAAGGGGACTCCATTCAGCTTTGAGTGTCACTACATATCGAGTGCACTAAGGGCTGCAGGGGAAGTGAGTGGTGAATCATTTCAGAAAGCCCTGAAGAGAACTTTTCTCCTTCGTCCTTGTTGTCTGTCATCAATAATTATTGCTGTATATACTCTGTTTATAATGATATGTAAAAATACTACCAATGGCTTGACAAGGCTGGCCGGAGATACAGCACTGAGGCCCTTATCGTAGCAGCACAGTCTAAACACAAGAGCACTAGAGTCGGGTCCACCACCACAGACAGGACCCAAGATGGGACATTCCAGTACATAACATCAGGTTGCAAGATGCTGAGTCAGAATGTCAGTCCAGTTAAACTGTGTGCTGAGCAATTGAGTCCAGAGTCCCCTTCATTAGATCAGACCATCTCAACTGGTGCTTCATAATTAAACTGCCTCTTGGTGCTTCTTTTTTTGAAGCACTGCCTCCTCATTCATTCTCTCACACAGGAACAGGTTTGATCATTTTTGAACAATGCCAATGAAGTGACTCTTTTTTCACATCTGCAAGAACATAAAGTACACTTAACATTTGAGAGCTGAATATTGCTGAAATGTTGACCCTTTATTTTTTTTCCTCTCCCCTCTCCTCACTCGGTTGAAAGAGGTTTCTCAGGCGTTCGCACCAGTACTACTACAAGAAGTGTACATGACGTGGTATGCATGACACTCCATTTAAACAATGACTGCTCAAAGTTCTAATGGACCTAATACGACTGGAACGGTTCAAATGGCTCTGGTGTGAGTGCACCCTAATAGACCAGCTGAGACACCGGCACAAGAAACTGCAATAAACATCAAAGTGGCCATAGTGTTTGAAAAATGTCACTAAATATGACTTGGTAAATAGCAGTCTGAAATTTTGAAAGCTCAGTTATAGCTTTTTGTGGCTGTATGGAAGCCACTTGCAGCATCTTTGTTTTGCTGTGTCACTTGACTGAGTTCGCACATGCTCAGTTTTCTGGCAGATGTCAGAAACCAGGATAAAAATATATACATGCCACAACATCCTAATTTAGTTCAGTGTTCTCTCTGTAGCATATCCAGGTTTCTCAAAACTGGGATACTAGCTTATTCTGGTTTCTTACATCAGGATCTGATTTTTATATGCACAAAGACAAAATACAAGAGACTTACAAAAAATAAAAAGTAAAAAGTAAAAAAAAACTATTTGTGCTTGATTTTCTCTCCATTAGCGAGGTTAACTGTAATAATAGTAAAAATGTAGAACTGAATGGGATTTGGTAAAGTCAAAAAAGTGTCAGTGTGGAATGGGCCTTGTAGAAATATAAAGAAGGAAAACTTTATTGTCAGTGTTTATTTTGTTACATTCAAAAATACTCAACATTAGTTATGTTAAGAAAGTAACACTAATTTACCACTGCAGTTAGACTCAATGAAAAATAAAATGTACATTAGATAAATCAATATGCTACATGTATATACTGCCATAAAGATATTCACATGGAACACAATAATTATTAGCAGAGAGAGTGTAAAAGAGGTGAAAAGGGTTTTAAACTTAATACCACTGCGTTTACAGCCTTTTGTTCAAAAGACAATCTGCAGAAAAATCACCATGACAGACTATGTACATGTGACTTGCCCCTGAAAGATAACAAAGTTTGGAGCCTATCTTAAACTTGGAGTGCTTAGTTCTGTGTCAGGCGAATGTGATCCCACAATTATCTCTGCCTCGTTCTTATAAATGCATTGAAGGCTGTCATTACTTCAATGTTGGGAGTTCTTGGAGAGATGGTAAATATTGTTTAATTGCTGACTTAAAAATAGAGCTGACCATTGTACACAAGTCCACCTGGGTTGGCAGTTTTACATTTAAAAAAAAAGTGGTTTTCACAGATTAGGAAGAAGTCTAGCAGTTGCAATAACAACAATTATAAAGATTTTAATGTTGCCAGATCAATACAGACAGTTTTTCTCAAGTACTGGAAAAGAACACTACCCTCTGTTTCAGTTTATAAGGTTAAACGTGTTATATTAAATGTACACTTCTACAGCTTTTGTTGGTCAAGCAAGTGTTCTTCTACATTTCTGTAAATTAACAACATTAATCTACTCTTTTTGAAGTCCACTTTTTATCCCAACCCCAGCTCTGGACTTCACATGACGAATGACTCGCTCTCGCGTGAGTCCTGATTTTTTTGAATTGGTGCTTCCTGCTGTGGGCTTTTGACAGTTTGTTATGGATGAACGCTGGCTTCATGCGGCAGAGAAGCGCGGCTCCCAGGAGAAAGGCCTCGTCCTTGGATGCAGATGGCATGACGCCAAGGGCACACCATGTTCTCTTTCAGCTCATATTTCTCTAGGCCATAATTTCCCCCCTTTGCATATATTTTTATCATTTCTCCGCTGGTTCGTTTCACTCGACTGATTAAGAAAACACGTAAACCCTGGGAGCAAAAGCAGAAGTGTTTCAGCTGCAAATAATCTAAAGCTGTCATCTATGAAGAAGATTACATGGCATTTAGTATTATTTAATTGGCAAAATTAGGGCATTAAAATGTGTTCTCAAACATATAATATGGTGTTTAATTGACAAATTATCCTCAAGGCATTTTTTAAAGCATTGTATTTACTCCACTGTTTGAAGGTAGAGATGTTTTCGCTGTTTGTAATAAGCTTGAGCTAAAAACTATCATCCTGTTGTCTGTTGAAGTGAGGTGACGTTCTATAGATCTTTTTTTTTCAGCAGAACCTGGGCTTATAAAAAACCTGTCCTGTGTCCAAAGGAGAAGATAGTTTTGGGGTCATGAAGACTAAAGAAAAATACAAGCAAAAATTGTAAACTCACAGCTAAATTCTTAAATCTGAAACGCATGCATCCATCATATACAACACAAACATTATTAGGTAAAGCGTACCAACTTTTGAGAACTTTGCCTTGCCCCACATCAGACTTGTCCATTGACCATCAGTCTCCAGCACTTTCTTCCAGACTGAAAAGCGTGCTAAATTTTTATTAGTATAGTGTTTTACCCTAATCCACACACTGATACGTAAGGTAAGTCTGTATTTTTATTAATCACTCCTCAAAACAGGGGTAAGATTAAACTGGACTTGGTAGTTGGTAGTTGAAAGCACATAGATGCACCAAAGACATTATTCTTATATACTTTCATATGACACTTATTTCCCTGCTCTTTCGCTACACATATCAATATTTGACAGTTTCCCCCATTAGAGGGGCTTTTCTTAGCAGTTCAGTATGGCACTGCTCTCCCTCTTCACTAAAGACTAATCCACCACATCCCTTTTATCATCTGCCACTTTGTTCTGACAAGTGGAATCAGCATCGCTCTGTCACAATCACATTTAGACTGTTACACCCTCAGACTGCAAAACACATTTGGTTTGTAATGATCTACTCACCCTATTGTCAGGGTAAAATACGCTTCTATGGGACCAGAAGCCACTATAACCACATCTCTTCAACCTAAAATTACCTTATACGTCTTGATTTCAAATTTAGAATTTAGAAAAACGATATGCAATTCTAGAAAACACCAAAGTTCACTTTCTACCTTCTTTTAATGACCAAGAAGACTCCTTTCTCCATCAGTGCTGTCCAATTAGGATGTCTCCTTACACAGCCGCTATGTCTAACAAGATCCTGGGAGTCTCCTAAAACAGAGCTCCGTCACGGCCGTCAATGCTGTCCAATTTGTCGCTGTGTCAATGGGACCCATTGTAAACGCGGCTCCTCAGACTTGCCCCCCTTAACAGCAGGATAGTTTAAAATCACACAGTCTATTTAAGTGGTGCACAAGACGATCTGAACCCACTCCTGAAGTTATGTAGTGTTTAATAGTTTTGAGTTTGTCTGTGTTCGGTTTCTGATTACAAATTCCCATGGCTCCAATTTCAATAGCTTAGATATGTGAGGAGCTCACAGGTCAAATACAGCTCGCCTTAGGTTGAATTAATACAGTTATAAAGCCTTTTGAATCAAAGTTCTTATAGGATATTCTTTGTTAAGGTTAAAAGGAACGATTGTGAGTTCACAAACTCATGGAAATCCATCTTTTACTGCTCCAAGGAAAACACCTGTGTGCCAGCCAGCTGTGGTTCATCATTGATGTGGTATGGGCGTGTTTTAGGTTTAAAGATGTAGTTACCATTTTACTGTTAAATAACGTAAACAACAAGGCCTTGCTCTGATTGGACAAAATTACAGGTACTCACAGATAATTAGTCCAGTCACTGACCAGGTATTAATAACTACCTGATTGTTGCAACTAAGTCTGTACTGAAGTCTGATGTAAGGTTATTCTCATGCAGTTCTCAAGCTGTCTTGATCTGATGTCTGTATTTACGGTTCAGACATGTTTCCATATACCCCAGTGTCTTCTCTATTTCTATCACTATGTGGTCGAGGCATATTTGAGACCTAAATATATACTTAACATATATTCACACATATAAAGGGAATATGCTGGAAATAACTGCTTGCCTTATTGGTACCTATGGCAAGATTGGTAGCCTATAAGCTAATGCATAAGACTATGCAACAGTTTACTATTATCTCTCTCTGACATTGTACGCTGTACAAAAGATGAGCCAGAGCTCTGTCCAAATAAACCTGAAAACATCATCTTGTGGTTCTTGTGCCTCTCTCGCTGCAAAAAATTTACAAATCATTACACTGACATTCAGAATCTACATGAAGATGAGACATGCTCTGTCCATGACCTCACGCAGAACAGAGGGTATGTATCTATAATTCATGAGGTCTTATACATCCATAAGAGGAAAGCCCTGCACTGATCCAACTCCGGCTCTGAGTTTGACTCCCACTGGACACGAGCACTAAAAATATGAGCACTCACATGTTTTAGGCAGTGTGTCTTAACGTTTATCCTTGGCCATATGTCAAGAGCTAAGGAGAGGGAGACTGAGCCATGAAGAGACAGCTATGTCACAACAGGCAAGAAGCTGTACAATCATAATCATAAATTTAAAAATAGGGTGCATGGTGGAAGAGTGGGTAGCACTCCTGTCTCACAGCAAAAGGTTGTGAGTTCAATTCCTAGACCAGCCACCTCTCAGCATTTGTACCGTGGGCTCCGGCTTCCTCCCAACGTCCAAAGACATGCATGTGTTCATGATGAAACTGGTGAATATGAGAGTGAATGGTTGTCTGTATATATATATATATATATATATATATATATATATATATATATATATATATATATATAAATTTTATTTTTATTCCTAACCATGAGTTTAACCGTGAGTCTTTTACTCTGTATTTTGTATAAATGAAATACCCCAAAAACACGTAAACTTGGACAGTGGAAGAACATGCCATGTGTAAGAGTATCACCTCAAATATACCCATCATTTTAAAAAGTTATATGTGTCCAGCACATTTGGGAAACAGGGTCCTGACACATGCCTCCTACCCTGGTCTGACTGAGACCTGGATTGAGGCCTGGACAGAGGCCTGGTGTCAGATCGCCCGCGGCGCTCCTGGTTCCACTGTGTTCAGTGCTGTAGGCCATATCCCAGCAGCCCCCGACAGCAAACCCATGTCAGACATAAGGCAAACAGCATCCTCTATGTGACTGAATTATACATTTATACTGTACCTGTCACCATCCCAACACCATCACCAAATCAAACCACTTGTGTTCTTCCTTCCTGCCCACTCTGTCCACTTCTCTGCTACGTCTTAAGATGTAGGTTTTGTTAGAATCTGACTTACATTCTTCTGTCTCAATATAAATGCTCACACAATTAGTCCAGCACCTTTTATTCTGGCCCCATGTTACCCATAGACAAACTAGCCAATAACCAATAAGTTAAAATAAGTCCTATCCACAGCCATTTTCCAGATGTTCCTCCATAGTGTGGCAAAAACAGAAAGTGTAGAGCCAAAACAATATGTCATTGTAATATCAGCCGGAGGGAAAGGTCAATTGCACAAATGGGCTTATTTGAGGTTCTATCATCATAGACAGGACATATGACACAAAAGTGATATGACCCAGACTAAACGAAATGGGACACATCACAGGCAGGGAAGGCCTCCTAGCACCTTTGCACTCTTAACTGTCACAGAGGACACCATCCGCTGGTGTGAAAGAGAGCATTCACTCCCTCAGGGTGAGAGTAGGACTTACTTACTTTCAACTGCCATGGCCATACTTACACAGATACTTTAAGAGATGGGTCCATTTGTTTTGAATCTCATCCACATGTAAGCAGCAAAACTTTAAAAAAAAATTTCTTTCTAAGGAAAATTAAAATAAAAACACTTGAGACATGCAGACAGACAAAACAGAGCTTTTAATATCCCTGGATCTCCGGCTTTACATGTTATATGCTAATGAAATATTTACAAGTGACTTCACCGTCTAATTGTCTAATTATATGAATGAATCGCTTTTTACTCTCTACCACGCATTCTTAAAGATAGATGTTATGCTGCCAAAGTAAAAAACAGACTCACTGTGCATGCTCCAGCTTTAGCTATTCCTCTGTGGTGTCCCCCAGGCTCATTTTGGGCATTTATAGTAGCGCCATGTAAATAGAGATTTTTGCTAAATGCTCCCATGTGAACAGAGTTATCCTTGTACACGGAGGGAGAAACTTTTTTTAAAAAATATCTGTATATGTGTACCCCAGGCCTATGTAGGAATGTAAACTGATATAATAAACACTATGGAATGAAAAAAGGTCACATATGTCCCCAAGTGTTGAAGGCCTAGAGAAGGAGAGCTCATCTGGAGTTGGTTGTAGCTAATAATAATGTGGTGTCTTTACTATTCCTGAGACAGTGAAATTAAACACTATAAATAATGCCTCATGAGACGTGGCCTTTAATATCTTTTTTAGATTTTAATGTTGTCAACTCAAGCATCAGCTGTTCAGCTCTTGGAAATCACAACAAATCAAGAAATCACAAGTTGAAAAGAAGGCAAGTGGACATTGTTTGGAAAGAGAAGACGTTTCCTCCCTCATATGAAAGACAGTTCTAAAGTAGTGATGTGTCGGTCTCGAACGCTCCGGTTCTGAATGAATGAAGAGAGCTGGCTCATGATTGGGAGCTGATTTGTTTGTTTTTCTCATTTTTTTCTGTTAAAGC
Source organism: Rhyacichthys aspro (assembly GCA_036850595.1). Classification (NCBI taxonomy): domain Eukaryota; kingdom Metazoa; phylum Chordata; class Actinopteri; order Gobiiformes; family Rhyacichthyidae; genus Rhyacichthys; species Rhyacichthys aspro. The sequence goes on along the minus strand of JAWCTZ010000086.1, from coordinate 49,924 downwards.
TGCACATGATTGGTCAAGATGTGTGGTGGCGTCTGTGTCCACACTGAACAGGAGGGGGGAGGTTACAGACACACAGCACAGTGGGCACATGAACTGGAGTGAGGCAGAGACAAGAGAGCGCGACAGAGCATTGATATGTAGTCCGAGTACAGACAGGAAAGTTGAGAAAAATGAGCAACAGAAAACATAGTAAAATTTGGACACATTTTTCTGTAATTGATAGTTTGCAGACTTTGCAAAATTAAAATTTCCACAAACAACCTGCATAGGCTTGTGCTTTTTTGTTTTTGCACATTTTGTTTTATGTTATGTGGTTTTGTTGATGTTGTGTTGCTTCACTATAACTAGCACAAAAAAAAAAAACACCTTTGGGATGGTTTGTATTGTGTTTGTATTTTACAGTTTCTTCATATACAAAAGAATGTCTCTTTTACATTAGTGACTCATTTTACACATAGTTTGGTAAACATTTATTGAAGCAACAAAAAATCTGAGGGGCCACTTGGGAGCTGAAAGAGCCGGCTCTTTTTACAGAGAGCTGAGGCAAAAGAACCAGTTTTCTAAAAAGAGCCAAATTCCCATCACTATAAAAGTAGACTGGTCTGTGAGATAAGTATATATCCCTAAGAGGGAGTGGTTTAACCAGAGTTCTACCCAATGAGAGGCTGGAAGTAGGATCAGTCTGGGTAAGCAGGTGAATGGCCTGTGTTGGTATCAATGGGGGAGTTGTTTCCCACCTGAGAGACATTAACATAACTTACCTTCTCTGAAGTTGATGGCCTATTGCTGTGAGACTGCCTCTGTCTGGGCTTTAACACACAGTTTTAAATAGGTGACAAATTGTGCCTTAAGCCTCCCCCTCTACAACTCTTGACCAGTCTACTTCAGAAATGACAAAGTCCCTTGGATGAGGGACGAAACATCTTCTGTTTCCAAACTAGGTCCAGTTGCCTTCTTTTCAACCTTTTAACATTATGACTAGCTGGCTGACTGAGAACCTACACAGACAATTGGAGCTGTTCATTAATTTTCTGGAAATTAAGAAAGAAGTGGTGAAAGATTCTGTTTCTGTTTAGTTGTTTGTTTGGCTCCGGTGTCTTTGCTTCCACACAAGTTCTCATGAAACAGTGGCTTACAGTCTACTTAAGACTGGCTTCATTTAAACTAAATTTAAACCCAGGGGAGAAATGTGTGGTTACAAAGCTCTAGTCCCACTTATCCAAGGTCTACCTTTTATCTCAAAAACCTAATTTGAACTTGTTCCCAGTCACATCAGAAGGCCACCTACTCAGAACTCCGCTTCAGCGTTGGTGTACTGCTGCCATAAAGCACCTCATTTCCATAATCCTGTTAAATGTATATTTATGGTTTGCATCAGCATTTGTCACGCAACATAATACATTACAAAACAAATCCCCTGTGAACAACAGCCTCTCACTCAGATTTACGCTCCATGTTAATCAAGGCATAAGAGCTTCAAATGTATAACACTGCAGAGTGGTATGTATGAAGGAAAAGGAGGTTATACAAATTCATGAGCTTCTATGATGTTTAAGCAAGGACTTACTTCTATCATGTGATTGTTTGGTCAGAAATGTCCTCATCTTCAATGGGATTTCTACTTAAAGACTGTGCACACCTTAAAGCCAAAACCTGCATACGCCTTTAAGCTTAATAAAACTGTTTTTGAACTTGTTTTGTGTCTAGGCGGACACTTTAAAAATGAGTGCCATGAGGGTCACTCTGGGTTGATACAGAGGCAGTTTATTATGTGTCTTTTTGTTCTGCATTCTTAATTCTGATTGGTTGTATGTCTATCCACTTGTAGCGCTTGTTCTGCACCCCTGAATTTAAACTCAAACCACGCTAATTGTTTGTGAAGACTGAAAAAAGAATTAGGATGGCTGTCCAGTGACATAAATACCATACAAAGGGTCATTTTTGACACAGCCACACAGTCCAAATGACAACAGAAGTGCAGTGTAGAAGTTTTGGGTTTAGTCTTAGTACCCATTTCTGCCTATGTATTTTTAAGATCTTGATCTCCTTACTGATTTTACAACAAGTTGGTAATCCGCTTTCTGATACCACTGTTTCTGTATACATTTCCGTGGTAGGTTCAACTAGCTTCGAAGTACAGGGCCCTGGTTGTGTCATCCATGATGTGAGGTCCAAGTAAACTACAGTTATTTTTACACTATCGGCCACTCTAGGATCAAAGATGGGAACAGAGGATCCATGAAGAAATGCTTCTCCACATGTTTGCCCACTGACACGGTGGGATCGTTCTGCTCACATGTGAGGCTAAAAATACACGTACTGTAAAATGCATGTGTACAGCAACAAAATGTACCCGTGTGTCGAAACATGACAAAATGACTCCGGAGGTCAGCAGTCTTGGCTCATGTCTAAATAAATAATTCACCGAGACAGCTCAGACAGACAAGTGAACTGCATCTTGAGTGAAGCAGTTGTCATACAGCGTCTTAGATTCTGTATTTTAAATTATGTTTTTTCAGAAACTGCTGCCACATACCTGAATAAGCCTTCTTTATTAGTTTACTACTTTAGGTTTAAAATGTTGTTTAACCATCTTTTTGTCTTTATGTCTTATTCACATTATTCCTATTGCTATTTTATAACCATTTTCATTCTTTTGCTTAACATTTCTATCCCATACTTATGATGTTCTGTGATTGTTCAAGAATAATTTGTATTACATTGCCATCTGGTGGACTGGTATGTGAAATACCAAGAAATAAGTTCACCTGACATTTGTTCAATGTCTAACTTCAAGCAGAGAAATGAAGAGGAACAGGATTGGACAGGCACAGATTTGAAACACAGTTGTTACACATGTGTAGTGTGTGCTTGAGCCAATGTGGCAGCAATGAGCAAAACAGTAGTGTAGCTACACCTCATGACTGGCAATCACATGGCTGTATGCTAATGACACAAATATGCAGAGGAGGGAATGATTTTTGCACAGTGTCATAGAATTCACAATATTTTGTAAAAAAAAAAAAAAAAAAGTTTTTGTGAGATACTTAGGAATAGGTAACTCCAGTAAGTGATTGTCGGCACACTCCTAGTTTGGAGAAGAAGACAGGAGCAATGACACAGGCTTTGTGTTTTGTATGACGCTAATGAGGCCTTTTAGAAACACTAACAAGGCTGCTACAACTTCAAAACTTACCATTGGTGCAAGTGTGTAACACAAAGACTGACCAAAATTTCACAAGCAACATTTTAATTGACCATTAGCATTGAAATAATTAAGTGTTTCTCTGGTCACATTTGCAGCAGTACAAAGTTTAGTCTGTGTGGCAAATAGTTAGTCTGTGTCTGCTTCTCCAAATCCAGAATGAGCTCTATTTTCAATCTACATTTAGGGAAAAAAAAATCAAATTCAAATATACTTTATTTATAAAGCACATTTTACAAACTTAATGTTTCAAAAGTGCTACACAATACAATAAAACATGATAAAAATGCTCTTATTACTATATTCCATTAGTTCAATGAAAACTAGTAAAACAAAAAAAAACAAGAAAAGACAACAAAGGACCACACAACTCATGTTGGGTTAAAAGCCAAGGAAGAAAAGTGGGTCATATGACGAGACTTAAAAGTTTCTACTGTGGAAGTCATTTTTCTGTGGAGGGGCAAGGCAATGTACAGTTTAGGACCGACCACGAGAAGGCTCAGTCTCTTCTGGTTTTAATCCTTGTCTTAGGAACCACAAGCTGGAGATGACCCTGTCCATAGTGCCCATGGGCATGTAAATTTGGATGAGGCCCAAAATACACTGTGGGACCAGTCCATTCAACAATTTAAAAACAAAGTAATCTTAAAATCAATTTTAAAAAAGAACAGGAATCTAGTGTAAGGAGGCCAGGATGGGAGTGATGTGTTCATTTTTTTGCTTCCTGTTTGAAGAAGCGTGTCCAAAAGGGTCAAAATAAATAGACTTTATAGTTTTAAAAAGGAAACTCCAAAAGGATCTAACATTCTTGTATTTGAAGAATGATTTTAAACTGTTTAATACTGGAAGCTTTGGCTTGACAAATGCTCAAATAGAAGAGGGTTTCTTCTCTCATGTCGCTCCAACTGGCTGTTGCTCTACTCTGCTTGGCAACACTGAATCAGTCAAAAAAAAAAAAAAAAACACTGAGAAAATGTAAATATTCCAGCTCTGATTTATGTCTACAAACAAAACAAAAAAAACATAGATAGAAAAAAGTGAAACGCGAATAAACATTGGCAATAGTTCAGTCAGTGAAGGCTGAGATAATTGACAGCCTAGCTCAGAGCTAGAAGTTTAAAGTAAGCTCTTGGCATTTTGCATTCAACAATTAGTTCAGTTTTCTTTCTTTTTATTAAATTAAAGTAGAAAAGGTCGCTGTTACGTTGTTGGAGGTGAGGAGTGTGGGGGGCACTGTGTGTCTGGAGCAGAAGCCTCTTACTCTCGGCAGCTGTTTGAACTTCACTTTCGGCTGTTTGGTTATGTTGCTTACATGTTTGAATAACTGTAGTTTCAATATTAGTGCAATAATCACCATAACCACAAAGGAGCTGTCTCATTTGTTCGTTAGCTTTGTGTTGGTCAAGCTATCTAAGCACCATCCCCTGCTCGTCTTCCCCAGCTTCTCAGGACTCGGACTATTCAAGGCTTTTACGAACACAAAAAATGTCCGGTGAGAGTCCAGGTGTAATTTCCCTGATTACATCCAGGTAGAATGTGTGAAAAGGGCTGGATGTTGATTGTGACTGACTGGCAATCATCCAGAGAGTAATGCTTCTGGCCCACGACAGCGGGGCTAGACTAGCATGGAAACATAAAATACTTTTATTTTCTTGATCTCTTTGAACTTTTTGTCCAGTTTTCCATTTTGACCATGACATGTTTTTCAATAATTAAAATAGACCCACTTACTTTTATTCTTAAACTTAATGGTTGCTTTTGAGAGCTTTTTATCAATGCATTTGTGTCACGGACTGATCAGGCTGCTTTCTGGTGTTTAGCATATTATATTATTAAAAAAAAAAAAATCAATGCTGGTCCTAATCAAAATAGTCCCTAACAGTTGGCTCATGTCTGCCATCATGAACCCAGGCTAAAGAACCAAATCTTGGGGTAAGTCTCAAATCCCATAACTCGCATCCTTGACGCCTTAACTCCTTATTTATTCTCCATGTGCCGTCTTAACCCCTGTCCCAAAGCTCTAAGGAAGGGAGACAGAGGAGGATACACTGGTGCGTTCTACAAGGAAGTCAAACTCACGGCGGAGAAGAAAACCCTGCCAACACCACACAAAGATATCAATGAAGAACTTAAACAAGTGAAGTTCTTTATATATATATATATATATATATATATATATATATATATATATATATATATATATATATATATATATATATCTTTATTTAAAATATAACAAATACTCTTGGTAAACATTTATATCACACTAAGTAAATCTGAGATTTGCGGCAGATCCAGTTGTGTTTAATGTCATCATAAAGAGACATGCCAAAAGTGACACACCTGAGGAGAGGATGTCCCATTGAGCTTCACTCCTCTCTTCTTCTCTACTCTCTGTGTGTCCTCTGTGGGTGGTGCACGAGGAGACCAGAGAAGTGGAGGAGACATGGATGTAATAAGTGTTGGTCACGCTGCTCAGGTGGCTGCTTGGCACAGTACCCCACTATGAAGCCTAGAGGGCACCCAAGATCTTTACCATTAGCTTTCCTTGGTGGCCAAGACCCCCAAAAAACAAGTAAATTATTTTATACGACTCACTCATGAAACAGTGTGCTCTTTAACAGCTTAACATATGTTCCTTTAAAATATTAACGGGGAATAAGAACAGTTGTTATTCATTTAATCATTCAGTTTCAATTCAATGCATTGTGTTATATCAGTCATAGTTATGGAATTTACTTCAACTTTTGTAGCTGCATGAAAGGTCTAGATGTGTGTTTATTACATTGAAACATAAAGCCCAAGAAATAAAAAAGAAGATAAAAGTCAGAGAAAAAGGACCTCAAAAGTGCTCCATTGTAGGAAAAGTAACTTTGTGGTTAAACAGAAGGTGTGCATTTTTCTTCCTGTATTTGAGAAAAAACTGTTTAATCATTAATAGACTATTGTAATAATGTAAGAATTAACTGTGAAATAACAGACCTCACACTAGACTTTTGGCCAGATTTGACAGCTGCACAATTCTGCCTGGGACAATCATTTGCGATTGTGTGGCAGGGAGTGCCCTTTTTAGCAGGATATTCACTAAACCAGTGTTTGGGATGCACTGACAGTCAGCTCATTTCAATTCATAATGGTGCAAAAAATTGCACTGTCACTTTAATTTATACTGAGAGAGGCTGTGTGACATGCTGCATAGCCTTAAGGATGTAGCACGGCTGTTTATGCACATTGGGCCTCATTCATGAAGGTTCTTGTACAGAATTTCTTCTTAAGCCCTTCTTAGGGCGATTTTAGGCATTCACCAATGTTTTTGAAAGGAAAAAAATAAATTTCTTCTGGAAGAACAAATGCCAAGAACACTCAACAACACACAAGCACTCTTACGCATGCCTCAGCCCTGAAAATAACATTGTTTGATATTAAACTTACATTTTAACAAAAAATTGTCACTAAAACATGTTTGCAGACTACACAATTTTACAAATGATTATTATTTCTTAAAGAAATAGCTCATAACACTGCTGCATATCTGCAGTGTAGAGCCTTCTTTAACATTCTCTTACGGAAAACTTTTATTATGCTTTGTACAAAACATTCATGCATCATGTCCATTAGAGAATGTCTAAGAAGGCTCTCTGTGGGATTTATGAAGTGCCCTCTGCCTTGCTTCTGTAGCGCTTTTTAGCGCCTGTGGTGGCTCAAAAAACACTTAAAAACACTAAAAACACACAGTTAAAGCATATTTCAAATACTCAATCAATAAAGTTAGCAAGTGCTTTGAAATGTGCAATTCACAAGTCGTGATGGAAGTGGGGGTGGGAGGGGTTTGTTCTGCAATGAGTGTGTGCTTCATCCTGCTCTTGGGATTTGTTCTTCCATTACAAATTTGTCAGTTAAGAAAACATTGGTGAATGCCAAAAAAAAATCTCACAAGAAGGGCTTAAGAATGCATTTCTATTTCAGAAGCTTCATGAATGAGGCCCAGTGTACATAGCAGAGAACTGAGGAAACAGACAGTACAAAGCCTTACAGCTGAAGTGTTAAGGAAGCCTTTCTGTGACACTTTAAGAGCTTTTAAATCAGCCCAGCGTAACTTTTAGCTCCCAAAATATATATTGACATAATCATGGCACGGAGGCATATTGCGAGAGATTACGTGAGTGAGGCACTCTACCACACTACGCATATAATAAAGAAAAAAGGGCCAATACATGGGACAGAGCAGAGTTATATTTGAACAAAATATGTACAAATTACCCTACTGTTTCAAAAGATGTTTTTTTCTTCCAAATTCGCTGGCTCTACTTGAAAACAAACAACACCCGTTAAATGACGGTGTTGTTGTAACAACACAGAGAGTCTGTAGAGCAGACCTGGGCATTTTAAGGCCCGGGGGCCACATCAGGCCCTCGACCCACCCCTGTCTGGCCCTCAGGAGGCTTGTGTCAGGAAAGGAATTAATTCAAGAGTGTAGTGTAGTATTTTGAACGCACTCAAAAACTCTTTGCCAAATAGTGTCAACAATAATATAACACTCACTCATATTTTCACTGATAAACTGTTCATAAATTGCATGTGTTCTGTCAGCTGAGGTTAGGCAGGTATTTTTGTGTTGTGAGGTAAAGCTGGAATAGACTGTTATTGTTAAAAGTGTATCATACCAAGCCAGGTTTTAGAACAAAATGGAAAGAGTTCTAAAACATAGAATGATGTAGCTGTGACGGTGGCATATATTACACATATTTTTGCTTATAGTTTAAACTTAGATGCGTTTTTATTGGGCGTGATTTCACTGTGTTGGCCTGGCCCTCGACAAGAGTCCAAGGTCCCATGTGGCCCTTGGAGAAAAATAATTGCCCACCCCTGCTGTAGAGGGATCTGCGCCCTCTACTGGATAAAAGTTACACTGGGTTGCTTCAAGAGTTCATGAGAGTGTTAGAACAACACAGGAAGACGTGAAAAGTACTACTACAGAGTAGGCTAAACTTGCTATCTAAACAAATGTAGAGTTTACTTTGCAATAGCAGTTGTGGAAGTTTTCTCTTTCTCTCTTTTTGTCTCTTTTTGTTTTTAAGTTTGGCATCACTACGGAATAACTTGCTGTAGTGGTGGATATGAGAACAATAACGCCTCATTTACACTGACTGCGAAAGGGATTCCGTACGGAATCCGCAAGGACTGCCATTTACACCGGGTGCAGTGTGTGTGCTGTACGTGTCCGGAAATCTGCATCTGCGAGACCACAAAACCACAGGGATTCACGCTGAAGAGTTGAGTTCACGTGATAACATCCATGTAAAGAGAGAGGTGCTGATAAAAACTCACCAGTATATCCCAGAGCTCCAGCTCCATTTCACTCCATGCCTTCTCTTTTCTGGTGTTGTCCTTATAAAAAGTATGTGAAATATCATATGTGTGGTTTTGGACTTCCGTGATGAATCTCTCGTCGTCCGTGGTCTCAAATAACCCCCGGGACCCCGTCACTGCACTTGTAATTTCTTCAACTTCATGAAAATCCACATGCGGCGTCCGGAAAAAATAGACTTCTTGCGGAAACCTTCCGGAGCTCCGGATCAGGAGACGTAACACACCGCAGCTGGTGTAAATGCTCGCACTGACTACAACGGTTTCTGTTCAGCAGTCAGTGTAAATTAGGCGTAACACAATTCTGTTGCTCATAAATACCCTCCTAGAATATACAATACTAAAAATGATAATCACAAAGACATTAAAAAGTGTGCCTCATAGCATTATTTGTGATTTAATGTTTATCTGAATGGTACATACAGATTTTAATGTTGCTTTTTGTTGGACCTAAATAAAAAATGCAGAGTCATAAGTCATAATAGGACTGCAAAATTGTGGTATCTCTGTTTATTTGTCTTAAAGGGGACATTCCATGCAAAAACCACTTCTATGTACTTTCTGCGCCTATAGTTGTGTGTTTGGGGTCTCTACTAACTCACAAAGTGTGAAATAACACAACTGCAGGATTTCTCTGTTATGGGGCAGAGTCCCTCCTCTTGGGTAAAAACGCCTTGTTTCTCAAAAAGCTTGACTGTGATGAAACAATCCAAGGAGGTGGGCTCCCTCCTCGTGTCTCTTCTCTCAAAGACATGAGCGAAGACATGAGCAAAGAGCGTGTCCACCATATTGTTTTAATGTGTATTAATGTTAGTTCACTATCATGTGAGTTTATCACTTAAAGTGTTTTTAAACATAAAAACATGCTACTATTGGCATTATGTAGACAGAACCAGTAATCGCAATCATAGTTTATAAGTTGACTTACAGACAAGAGGCATGCTGCTCCAGAGTTATATTCCCAATTTCTTACAGTTCTAAAGCATTTCACAAAACATGAATCAGTGAATAAACTAAAATGGAAAAATAAAGGACAACAGGATGTTTAATATTGTGATATGTGGCTGCACAGGGCTGGAGTTAGATGGGTTGTAGGCAGTGTATGGTCCGGTTAGTGACTGCTGTCCCCAGAGCTGGTGAGCTATGGATAGGTGCGGAGAAGTGTCGTGCATCAGATATTGAGGTGTTAACATAGGCTACAGGAATTTACAAGTCCTGATGCACAAACTCTACAGTTTATCTAGAGTTTATCTAGAGTTTATCTAGAGTTTATCTAGAGTTTATCTACTGCTCCTCTTAGCTCCAGGGATAGCTGTCACTGCTGAGCTGGACATGAAGTGAATTCTGTTCAGTTAAAGGGCCAGCGGCCAAAACCTAACATGTAACATACAGTTACACTGGAAGCACAAGGGACACAAGAGGTTATTAATTGAAAAAGGGACATTTAATGTTTCCTCTATAGTTCATTTTGTGAACTTTCTGAAGCTCTTAATACATTCAACAGGGGTTTTGACCATGGCTTTTTTCTTTTGAAATGAAAACAGTTCTACTTTTCTGTTATTTCTATTCTATTACAGGAATAAAGAATTTCAATTTAAGAATTTTAAAAGATTTTGGTCAGTGCTGTCTTTCTTTTAAAACCTAAGCCTGTTAACATCTGTATCACGTGGAGAGCCACAGTGTCAAGGACTACTGTTTGTGCTTCTAAACCACAACAGTTTGTCCTAAATAAAAAATATTTATAATGTTATGTTTTACACTTTTAACCTCTGCTTTCTCAAAGCAAAGTCTAATGGGAAACAAGTCCTGGCCAAAGCACCTTGGCAGTGCTGTTTGCAGCTTGGTGCAGCCTGAAAACAATCCCAGATGAACCTTATTTTTATATTTTGTGAATATAAGCTAGAGAAAAGTGTTATCACTGTAAATGAACTAATCTTAAAGGTGAAACTCCTGATCTATGAACAACACAATGATTTAAGTGTCAGATTAGGGTTATAGGCAGTACATTATAATGTTTAAATAATATTAATATGGTATAAATGCTGTATGGAACATTTTTTTTATTGTTTGGAAAGTGACATTCCACAAAAATGCTTAAAATGCAGCACCGTGTGCACCAAACTTTCTAGAAATCATGCTAAATGTACTTTATTCCAACGACAAAGCAAGCTAGCCAACATTAGCAGTTGTTTCTGGTTTTTAAAAAGAGTCAGCGCCGTGCGGCTCTCACTTCATGAATTCAAACATTGTATTTATTGTCTAAACTGCAATAAACACAAGCAGAACCTTTGGCCTCAAATATTGAGTGCCTGAATTATAGGAAGTTGGCATAGCTCTATCAGTTTAATGTTTAGAAAGCTGGGAATAAACCGGCAACAGTTTTAAATGTTTACTGCAGCTGCAACAGACAAGGATTTATTCTTTCTTTATCTCAATTATCTAACAATGCATCCAAGTTCCAAAAAGTCTGCTTCAAAATACATTTTATATCTCAAATAGAGACATGACTTTTGTGGCACTTCAATGACGTGATTGTTTTCGTAACAGGCGCCGCTCTTCTGGACCCTGCACAATGTCAGTGTGCTTGTTGAAGGAATTACCTGTACCAAGTCGTCTCATACTGACCTGACCCATGCCGTATCCATAATGCGAACGCAGCTAAATTGCAATTAAAGCAACACTGTGTAACTTTTAGCCACTAGAGGGCGCATATTCCTCTACAAATTCACCATATTCACAGACGTCATTTGTTTTTAAGTGGAGGCCATCCAAGGAGCAAGTTTGGAAGTAAAAAAAATAAACATGTCTTCAGAAATGATAGGGTCATTTAAGTGTGTTAAGTGTTTAAGTTACATTGGAGGTTTCTATCCACCTGAGGGTACTGTGTCAGTGAGATAGTTATGTTCATACAAATCTCATGTCTAATAGTGTAATACATTCTTGGCCTAAAACAAATAGTCATTGAATTTTTACTTAACCAAATTACAATTTAATGTTGGTTCTCCTTTCTCTTAAGGCACACAAAGAACGGACCTGTCAATTAAATGGGTGGCTCTCTGTATAGCTGTATAGGCCTACATATTGTAATTATATAATTAATGTTTTTTACGTAAAAAAAAGTAAAGAAAGTATTACTAGAGAGAGCACATGTACCACTAGTGTTACCCATACCAAAGTTTGAGAACTGGTGCATTTATTTTAAACCCAGTTTAAAACCCAGAATGGTTCATCACTGTTTCTTTAATTGACCTCTTTTCTCTGGCTAAAAAGTTATTTACTGACCACATCACTGAAGGTTATACAAGGAGGAAATGCAGGCCTACAAAAGTAAAAAAATAAATAAATAAGTGAACATTATGCAGTCCAATGTGTTGTGCGGTAAATTGCAGCTATAGAAAGCAAACATAACAAAATGGATCAAAACACTGGCACAAAGCGGGCTGTAATATTAGGCTGTAATAAAGCAGTGGAGTGCAAGAATAGCTGCCATTAGCACCTCCAACTCACAACTAAACAAAACAAAAATAATAGCCACTCCAGGATTTTAATTGGCTCACAGCAGAGCCTCTTTAAGCACATGCAGACACAATCCAGAAATAGTCTGATGCAATGGCGCGGCGGAGGTTGTCATGAAGGAGGTTGGGGTGGAGCAGGGGGCAGGGGGGGGGGAAAGAGGCCAAGCTGAGATTGCGTTTGTGTTTCTCCCATCTCAAGCTCAAGCTGCAGACTTTGATGTGGTTTACAGCCTCCATCAAAGAGAGGAAATCAATAGTAATATTCCTGCAGCCCCACATCGGTCTGATACCTGTTCAACCTTTATACCTGTTCAGCCAGCTTTCTTTTACCCTGCTTTAAAATCTTTCAACATGACTTTGTGACTGACACTGAAAGTGCATGTGTGCAAAAAGTCCTAATGGATGGCTTTCATTTGAACCTTTGAGGTAACACTTGGGATTTCATAACCTTTTTTTTCCTGTAACATATGGATTTTTTTCTTTTCACCTGTAGGTAACAGATCGGACATTACATGAGCTGACAATATCATGCAGTACTTTAGTTGCATTTTGCTGAGTGTCGTAGTTAGCTATCAGTTATATGTAGGTAGATTTTATGTCATAGAAAGATCACTGATCAGTATCTATTGACATATTTGCTCTTATTTTATACTTTATAAAGGCATCCTTGTGAAAAATGATGTGCTGTCATTAATTAGTAAACATACTGTATTGTATCTGTTATAAGTAGGGATGCATCAATCTAATGTAGGCCCCCTGTTGACACAAGCTAGACTGGGTGTGCTGCATTTCGAAAACTCCATCCCTCACTCTCCAGTGTATACAAACATGTGACTGACCAAAACTTGTTGTCACAGAATAAAAATTCTCATCTATTAAAGTCCTTGGTAATAAACTTCATATGTTGTCTCATGGTGTCATTAGTTCACAGATCATTTTATAACAATATGCTATCACCTGATTAAGAGGCTTTCTGTGTTCTGTTAACCCATCTTAGCCCATCGTGCACGCCTTTTTCATTATAATTCTATGTTCATGACACTTCATTCTGAGGCCAAAGCGTCAGTATTTCACATTTCTACTGAAAACCTTAAAGCCAGTTGATACAACTTCAACTCCTGTCCCATTCTCACTGCAACACTAGCAGTAAGCAGTGAGCTATCATTACCGGGAAGAACACAACACACCTGAAATTTGCAGACAAGCCATCACGACATACATTCAAAGGTAAGTGCTTCGGTAATGTGCTAGTGCTGTGTTTGAGATGCCAAAGAAGTCCATAGCTAAGTGGATTGGGTGGACAGAAATGCCTGTCTCTACAGTTGAAGATGAGGAGTTTATTCTCATGATGAAAACAATTGATAGTAAGCTCTCTGTACTGAAGAAAACTAAAATAAGTAATCTGATTGAGAAATATTATGACCATGAAATGCAAAAGTTGAAGAAGAGACTGGCTGCTGCCCAGAGGGTATCAATTGGGATTGACTTATGGACCAAGAATGGACTGACAGCATCATTTCTGGACACAAGTTGCTGCTATTTTTGTGTATAAAATAAACTGGAACACATATTGCTGGCAGTGGAAAAAGTTACCCATCCACCTACTGCACAGTCAATCAAAGCATGTGTGGACAAATGCAAGAATGGGGCATTTCAAATGAGAAGATTGTCACTGATAACAGACAATGGCAGTAATATGGTGGCAGCATTTAAACACAGCACTCCAGAGGAAGAAGAATCCAGCTCTAAGGATTCAGAAAGCGATTCTCAAATGGAGACTGAATAACTTCCGTGAGGCTTTTTTTTTTTTGTTGCTATAATTGAACTAAAAATATACATTCTTTCTATGCTTTCTATTGTTAGCTATCATCATATAAAAAGGGACATGGAACAGACGCCATGTGTGGTGCACATCTACAGCTTGTTTTTCACATGATACACAAGGAAGCAAGTGCCAAAAGAGTCCTCGATAAAGCACGATCAGTGGTGAAGCTCTTTCACAAGTCATCAGTTGCAACGCAGAGGATTTTAGAAGAGTATGGCCTGATTGTTGTAAATGGCTGTCCCACACAAGTACATTAAACATAGTTGCACGACTCCTCAAAGTGAAAAATTCCGTCCGCCAAATCACTAATGACATGGGTTGGGACAGCTTGCTCTCTAGTGAGTGGCAAAAGCTCAAGTCTTTGAGTGAACTTCTGCTGCCTTTTGCAAAACATACACAAACACCACAGAGTGGCACAATGTCCATTTCACTGGTACTGGCTGTACTGGTAAACTGACAGTATCATGTCAGTTTACCAGTTTAAGTGTTTTTAAACATAAAGTGGGGTCCAGGTTTGAAGAGGATTAGTTCGGAACCGGTTAATGCCCGCTGTCCCTAGAGCTTAGGGGCTATGGACAGGTGCGGATGAGTCTAGTGCATCACAAATGGAGGTATAAATATTCTGTGGGTAAGCTACAGGAATTTAGAAGTCCCAATGCATGGAACTTCTGCTCTACAGTTTATCTACTGCTCCACTTAGCTACAATGATAGTTGTCACTGCTGCCCTGTTCTGTGCGCCCCAGCCCCAGGTAAAGCATCGCAGCGTTGGGGCAGCTGCTGGCTGCTCCCCGCTGTACTGTTTGGGTCTTTATGGTAAACATGCCCCAGTCTCTTCCCCCTCTCTTCCCCAGTCTCTTCTCCAGTCTCTTCTCCAGTCTCTTCCCCAGTCTCTTCTCCAGTCTCTTCTCCAGTCTCTTCTCCAGTCTCTTCTCCAGTCTCTTCTCCAGTCTCTTCCCCAGTCTCTTCTCCAGTCTCTTCTCCAGTCTCTTCCCCAGTCTCTTCCCCAGTCTCTTCTCTAGTCTCTTCTCCAGTCTCTTCTCCAGTCTCTTCCCCAGTCTCTTCTCCAGTCTCTTCCCCAGTCTCTTCTCCAGTCTCTTCCCCAGTCTCTTCTCCAGTCTCTTCTCCAGTCTCTTCCACAGTCTCTTCTCCAGTCTCTTCCCCAGTCTCTTCTCTAGTCTCTTCTCCAGTCTCTTCTCCAGTCTCTTCCCCAGTCTCTTCTCCAGTCTCTTCCCCAGTCTCTTCTCCAGTCTCTTCCCCAGTCTCTTCTCCAGTCTCTTCCCCAGTCTCTTCTCCAGTCTCTTCCACAGTCTCTTCTCCAGTCTCTTCCCCAGTCTCTTCTCCAGTCTCTTTCCCAGTCTCTTCTCCAGTCTCTTCCCCAGTCTCTTCTCCAGTCTCTTTCCCAGTCTCTTCTCCAGTCTCTTCCCCAGTCTCTTCTCCAGTCTCTTCTCCAGTCTCTTCTCCAGTCTCTTCCCCAGTCTCTTCCCCAGTCTCTTCTCCAGTCTCTTCCCCAGTCTCTTCCCCAGTCTCTTCTCCAGTCTCTTCTCCAGTCTCTTCTCCAGTCTCTTCCACAGTCTCTTCTCCAGTCTCTTCCCCAGTCTCTTCTCTAGTCTCTTCTCCAGTCTCTTCTCCAGTCTCTTCTCCAGTCTCTTCTCCAGTCTCTTCTCCAGTCTCTTCTCCAGTCTCTTCCCCAGTCTCTTCTCCAGTCTCTTCCCCAGTCTCTTCTCCAGTCTCTTACCCAGTCTATGCCCCAGTCTCTTCTCCAGTCTCTTCTCCAGTCTCTTCCACAGTCTCTTCTCCAGTCTCTTCCCCAGTCTCTTCTC
This sequence comes from Rhyacichthys aspro, assembly GCA_036850595.1. Classification (NCBI taxonomy): domain Eukaryota; kingdom Metazoa; phylum Chordata; class Actinopteri; order Gobiiformes; family Rhyacichthyidae; genus Rhyacichthys; species Rhyacichthys aspro. Next base: position 34,191 of record JAWCTZ010000086.1, on the reverse strand, counting down.
TAGTCTCTTCTCCAGTCTCTTCTCCAGTCTCTTCCCCAGTCTCTTCTCCAGTCTCTTCTCCAGTCTCTTTCCCAGTCTCTTCTCCAGTCTCTTCTCCAGTCTCTTACCCAGTCTATGCCCCAGTCTCTTCTCCAGTCTCTTCCTCAGTCTCTTCCACAGTCTCTTCCACAGTCTCTTCCACAGTCTCTTCCCCAGTCTCTTCTCCAGTCTCTTCTCCAGTCTCTTCTCCAGTCTCTTACTGGGACTCTTAGTGCTCATGGTCAGATTCTGGCTCAAACATATAATTCACGGTTGAATCGATGAGGCACTTTCCATTTGCGGCCAAAACCGAGCATTTCTGAGTGATTCAGAGAGGTTTTCTCAGGGCCCTGTCTAACCTAAACCTTGACACATTTTGACCGAAACATGTAACATACAGTTCACTGGGAGAGTGACTTTATAGAACATAATGTTGCAACAGCCCAATAAATTTTTCAGTTATGTTTAAATTGATATAATTTTCTACTAACTAAATAATAAGTAACAAGGCTACTGAAATATACTAATAAATGATACTGACCCTAGACACAAGCACTAGGACAACCAGAAATCCCCATGAAACAAGTACTATTTTGTCTTTTGATTCTTCAAAACAGGAACTGTGCAATGCTGTAGCTGTGTGTTGAATTAAGTCTATGTTCATCAAAATAATAATAATTATAATAATAATAATAAAAAAAAACCACTTCTAATTTGCGTCAACATTCATGGACTCACTGTGGGCTATTGGTGCACAATGATCAGTATAGATACAGTCAGACACACAAAGCTCCCAGACAGTAACTGTATCTGAAGTGAAAGTTTGACTGGTGCATGGTTATAACATATTAATAAATAGTTTTGCTGATTGCCATTGTTTTATTTCACAAGCAACCAGAACCAGTTGTGTTGATTCTAATATTTTACTCAGCTTTACCAGCTCAGGTTTTTGCAGAATCACGATGCCAGAGGCAGGCTGAGTGAAGCTCAATAATCCATCTAATGGCATGAATTGATATAATAAACCTTATGTGGGATTTTCTGAGTCTTGTGTATCTTCATAAAATAAAACATGATCTTTGGAATATAGCCAAGACTGCTAAACACTATTTTAAGAATATTTTGTGATGTGTAAAGTCTTCCACACATGCCCCTTTAAGTAAAACACTAACATGGTTTTAGTTTCCTTGACCTTTTGTCCACACTTAATCTTAAAAAAATCAAAGCCTTTCTATTCTTGTATTGTTCACATGACAAAAGCTACAATCTGTGCTTAGATGCAACATTTAACCAAGAGGCCTGCCGTCGAGTTCCTCCACTCTGCTCAAAAGCAAATAAAGCAAAAAAGAAAAGGCTTCCCATGAAGAGAGCGGCAGGCTGGAGACCAAAGACCGCAGCGGGAGAAAGGAAGAGTTTGGTAACAGGAAAACCTTGTGCTAGGCGAAGTTCGTTTCATCTCGTACGCCTCACTTGGGCTGTCAGCTTCAGTAAGTCAGCGTTCTGTCTAATCTGGCTGCGAGCAGGTGAGCTAGGCTGATGATGAGACAGGCAGAGTGGGTACAGAGGCGAAGACAAGGGGAGAGACATGCACCGAGAAACAAGGCCAGAACAAGAGAAGATCGACCCAAGGCTGCTGCAGGTGTAGTCGAACAGTCTGGACCTGACAGTTTCCTTTTCCGCTCAGCCTGCATCATTTGCTCAAGGCATTTTGTTTTTTGAAATAGTAGGTGTCAGTGCAGACAAACTAGTGATTTTTGGATGATGCAATCTGGTTCTGAAACAAACGCTGTAAGACAAATAGGGTTATATTTAGGAAAGACTATGTGTAGACTGTAAACACAATGTTACACTATACCGGCAGATTTTGTTTGATTGTTTTTTTATTTTTCTTGTCAACCTATGTGCACACTGGAAAGTTTCTCTATGTAGCTAGAATAAATCTATATGGAAACTATAACTATACAGTTAATGCACATGGGTATTAAATGATAACATCAAATCAAAATGGCACCATTCAACGAGTGTTTAACAAAATATCCATCCATATGTCCAAATATCCATCTATAAATTTGCTAACAAATCCTTCAGACTCCTTTAGGTGATGATCAATGAGTAACTTACACACATGATCAGGGTCTTGTGGTATTATTTCCTGGCACAGACAATGGCACAATGGCACAGATTGGTTCAGGAAACCCCTGAAGAGGCTTGTTTTTCCATGTTGCTGTGAAGTCCATATTTTTTGGTTTGTCTGGGTCCAACCTTTTAGCAACACAAACGTATGAGGGTCTATCTACAAAGGCACAGGCGGCAGGCAGCTTACACAAACACTGTATAACACTGTGTTGGAGTTATTGCTTTATGCTAATTAGCCATCACTATTTGGTTTGAGAAAGAACGGTGTTTATTAATTTACACCACCACATGGCGTATGCATTATACACAGGCTTTAGAAATAAGTCTTATTGCTAGTTTAAACTACAGCTCACCAATTTCCAGTTGGCTCGCACTGCAGGGACCTGCCTAACTCTGCTACAGACACTTGCACTAGCTTACACAGGTGTCTGCTAGGGCTATATTAGTTTCTGAGTGAGACTGACAGTGCACTCACAAATAACTACTCAATTATGTGGCTTTCACACTCGCACTGTTTGGTCCGGACTTTAGGACTTTCTCGTTTAGTTTAGGGTGCACATCCCCAGTTCAAACTAAACTATCCAGCTTTTTCAGAACAGATCTAGTTCCTGATCCAGGTGCTTTGAGTATCTGCAGCAATCAGACACTGATCTGATCCAACTGGTATTTTAATATATATCATATAAATAAAGACCCTTGTATTTGTCACATGACCTATTATGGAGATGGTGGTTAACATATTATTGTAATGAGGAGACTTTTCCAAATAAAAAGAAAGTAAAGACCAGCTGTTTTACCATTGTATAGACATGCAATATAAACTTAGTAGAGAGGAATTCATTTTATTTAGGATTAATTTCTTCATGATTCTTTTGATAGCCACTGTAATCCAGAGGTCAGCAGTGATCAAAGAGAAGAGACATTTTAATAAACCAGCTGAATGAGCTGATGGAATTTTAGGGACTGTAACGTTTTACCATTAAATTAAATAAATGTTTGCGCTTTTCAACAGCAGCTTTTCGCCAAACATCACTCATGTCTCTGAACAACAGAGCTACACGATGTGTGGTGCGTTGTTCAGACAATCTAAAAGTGAATCTCCACAATCTTGTCATCTTCCTCCAGGACCTGATGGTGTACACACCACAGACATAGAGTTACACACAGTAGATCGGACCTATGTATTTACTCTATTGACTCGTATCCAATCCAGCTTTTTTGTTTGTATCAGGGCTAGTTTTCGATCCAGTTATTGGATTGGTGCATCCCTAGTTTGAACCAAATCTTCAGATGTGAAAGCATCAGCGGATCATGGCAGAAAGAAGTGGTCTTGGTCCAGAATTCCAGTCTAAACTTAACCAAGGTCTGGTTTGTTCATGAAAGCACATTTTCTTCTGTTAAACTGTAAAATGAGCCACTGAAGAGGCAACACATTAACTCAGTTAAATGCCCTTCGTTATCTAGTATTCCTGTCAGTCTGAGAGTTAATTACAAACAGGCCTATTTTGTCCCCACATTTATGTAGCTTTTATTGTAGCTTTGACAGTGGCGGATCCCATTGTGACTTGAGTAGTGAATTGAATATTTGTCTGAGTGAATGAAGGGGGCTTAGGGATACATCCATAAGGAAGGTAGAGGTAAGCCATATTGTGCTGAGCTTAGATGCTGTTTTAAGACAAGGATACAAACTGAAAATCACCACACGTTGGGCCTAAGCCTGAGGAGTGATGTGTCAACCGAGGGGAAGGACTTATATTTTCCACCACCTTTCAGTCAGCTTCTTACATTTTTCACCTTGTGAACTTGATAGAAACTCTTGTTGGTTTCTTGGTTTGACCTTAGTTAAATCACACACTAATACGGGTAACCGGTACACCCTTGTGTGTGTTGTTTCTCTCTGTGTTGTGTTTTGGGTGTAAACATAGATGACAAAAGCAGTATTGGGTTGACCGTCTTTACTCTGTTTAAGATCACAAAATACAAAACCACTGTGAGTTGACTGTACACTCCTGGGTCCAAGACACCAAGAACATAGCTCGTGAAATCAATTTGAATTAAAGCACTGAAATCGTCACAAGCATCTCATCTAACATTTTGTGAACAATGGAGATATGTTTTTGCACATTAGATGAAATAACCACATCATTTTCATTCCATAAATAATTTTTTTTTTTTTTTAATATTAGGACCCACATTTCACACAGCTTACCTCCTGAAAATCTAGAAATAGCATAAACCCACTCTAGTGTGTGTCAGGGTAAGAGGCTACGTCAATTACGTCACTACACTGTAAAAAAAAAACAAAAAAAACAACCCTTATTTTAAGTATTTTTCTATTTTTTCAATATAATGTACAAAACTAAATTTATCTTATATTGATCGCAAATAGCATTTTATTTTAGGTGTTAATTCAATAATGACAAGAAACTTTTTTTTTTTTCTCATTTTAAACAGAACATTTACTGTAAAAAAAACAAACAAACAAACAAACAAAAAAAACGGTAAATGACTGGTAACTGCGGCTGCCAAACAAAAACCCTAAAATTAAGGTATGAGTATGATTCAAATAATATGGAAAAACATTTAATTTACGTAAATTTGCAATAAAGGTTCTGCAGGGAAAACTGTTGTTTTACAATTATTTTCTTGTCTTCTTAAGATCAAACACCTTCAATAATATGACAACGCTCAAAGTTCTACTTTGAGCGTTGTTGTTTTTTGTTTAAGTATTAGAAAACAGCCTTGAACTTCAATAAGTAAAACCATAAGTGACAATCACAGAGACGAGATGGAGATTCACTCTATATTTTAGTAATTTATACTTGGGAGTCTGACAGAGTCTACTCTTGAGACACTGTCATGAACTGTAGGCGCTTAACAGTTCAATTTGAGTCTCTGTGGATAATTTAATGAGCGTTAAAAGTGTTAAAAGTAACTTGTTTTAGTTTTTTTTTTTACATTTTTTTTTTACAAGGTAAGGTGTTTGACGTTAAAAATACAAGAAAATAACTGTAAAATAACCCTGCAGAACCTTAACTGCAAATTTATGTAAATTAAATGTTTTTCCACATTATTTTAATTAGGGTTTCCTAACTTAATTTTAGGGTTTTTGTTTGGCAGCCGTACCTGTCGGTCATTTACCATTTTTTAAAGTTTTTAACAGTGTACGGTGCATTTAAGTGAAATATACCCACAGCCTATATATGTATAACTCATGAATAAACTGATTTGGTGAAAAAGTATTATTATTATCCTATTACACACGCAAAAAGATATTCACACTTAGGTTCTTGAGTAGAGTCAACACTTGCCCTCCATCTAAATTTCACACCAAAGGGTCTCCGGTAACTCATGTGGAAACAAGCTAAATATTACAACAAGAAAAGTGTGAATGTCTAGTGCCTTGAATACCACCATTGCAATACAAACTGTCCTTTGTGATGCAGGCTCTTGATGTTGTAAAAACATAATAAATACACGAAATACATATATGTTCTCAAAAAGCCTAAATGAACACATCATACATTTATAAAGAACCACTTCAGCGTCAGGAAGTGGAAGCAGAAATGCTCTTGCTCTCTACACCCATATCTCCACTTTAGATAAGCCTAAAAATAAAACAACCCGCCGACTCTATGCCACAGACTTTTCCATTGAGTTCTCCCACTTAGCAGCCATTTCCATCTCAGTGATAAGTCGCTCTCCAATATTTGGGCTTTTGACAGTTCAATTTAGCACCGTTTCTTTTGCAGATTATTCCCCGCTCCGTGTGATAGTCAAAACAGTGCTCTCTGAATGATTGCCTGCTGAAAGCCGCCCTATAAATCTCTCCTAAAGAAGCTGCGCTGAGCTATTCATTGTGTGGCTGATATGAGCTCCGAATGCACTGTCTCGCAGCTCATGATGGATTTCTCCAGTGGAAGGCTGTTATGGAGAAGGCCGTTCTCTTATCGATTATCTATATCACTATGAAGTCTTTTGCCAGAGACTGGAAGCACATAGATTCAATGAAATACATGCCATGTTGCCAAATAGTCATCTAATGTTTTATTAGCAGCAGGAACGCTCAATACCAAATGAATCAACACAGTGTTACTATCCTTGTTTTACCTTTTAGAGACGTGTTTCAATGTAATAGATCGATTGGTGTGATGTCAGGAGGATGTAGTGTCAGTGAAAAGAACAGTATGTATTTGATTCAAAGGAGACTGAAGACTCCCTTCTGATACACTTTAAAATGTGTGTTTTGCTGCAGTTTTATGTAGCATCATGTGGTCTCTAGGCTCTCGTTCCCTCTGAGGGTTACAGGAAGGGTAAGTAGGGAGGCTATAGCCGTGTGCTGCTGCAGTGAATATTAAGGCACATGGTTTATGGTCATATCCCAGCAGCCCTTTGCTAATGTCCTACATTTTATGGACTTACTATTAAATGCCTCAAGTTCAGCTTGTTTTAATGCAATGTACAGAATACATGCAACAATAACCATACAAAGGAACCCCTTATAAAACAGTAAACAACTGTTTTTATAGACATGTTAGTAGACTGTAGCTTTATGATATATCTGTTCATTTAACAAAACAAAGAACCCAATTTCCATTTTTCCTTTACTTCTTATTTTTAATAAAGTTCGAATTATCTATCGTCCAATATACAGCCTGATGGGTTTAGCTCAGGGGTGCCCAAAGTGGGACCCGGGGGCCAAAACTTGGCCGCCATGGGGTTTGATTTGGCCACAATCTGCAATGACAGTTGAGCATACTTAGTTGTTGTAAAGATAAAACAAAAAAAAACTGTGCAAGTGTGGGTCAAACAGCTTAGTTTCATGGGCTTCCAATTCCAAAGCGCAGATCAATTTCACAGAGAGCATTTGAACACAACATCATGCCAGTTACGTGTGGCTTACAAGCACTTAACGAGCAGCTGCCTCTTCTGCTATTACACAGACAGGAGTTAAACATCCCGAAGTGGAGCCCAGTGGGAACGTTAGCAGCCTGCTCACTGGATCTGGAGCGTTCGGGACCGAGCTGAGCTCAGCTGCGTGTTTTGTTGCTGAGTTGTTTGTGGGTGTATATTACCAAAACGGGAAGAATGCGAGGAGCTACAACGGAGCGTTACACATCAATAGGAGTGCTTCCATTATTTTCCAGGACTGAGAAGACAAGTAAATTGGGGTTACGTGCACTCTTTGCCACACTGACTTTAGTGCCAAGATTCTGAGCTGTGAACACAATCTTGTCCTGCCTCTGATCCTTCTTAATACAGCAAAGCTTGACGTTAATTTGTTGCTCATCTACACTACACTAATCCATAATAATCAGAATGTTGTTGATTTTTCAGGTCCAGGTTGCACTCACAGCCCCAGAAATTAGCATTGGCCGCCATAATTTGCCTGTGGCCAGAGGCTGCATTGGCATTGCCAGGATAGGTATTAGACTGACGTTTTTTGCTTTTTTGAATTGTTCTATCCTTGCTGCCTTATCGAGGGTACTTATGCAGTATTAGGATTTATTAGATAAATGCCGCATAAGTAACAAAGAATGTGGGCTGTAATAGAAAGTAGGATCAGGATATAATTACCAGGCTTAAATAACCCGGGAACACAGGCAGTAATCTAAAGGAAACCTGTGACAAGACAAAATAAGTGTCTAAGGCAATAGTAACTACACAGGGTAACCCATACTTTTTAAAGAAAAGCAGTATTACAGCAATAATACAGTACAGAAGTACAGCAGTACTGAGAGAATGTGGTCAGAAGTGGTGTGCATTTAAAACCCCAAACACTAGCAATGTGAGGCAAAAGCATGACAAGAGAAGGGAACAAAATGGGCACTACACAAGAGTAACACACTGGATTAAAACACTTGGAACTAGGGGTGTATTCACACCTGCCACGTTTTGTCTGCTTTAAACGGACCAGAGTTGGTTTCCCACGCTGGTCCGACCTTTTGTGCAGATGTGAATACACACAAGCGAACCCTGGTTCAGACCAAACGACCGGTCCGAGACCCACTTTATGAGGTGGTCTCGGTCCGGTTCCAAACGGACTCTGGTGCGGTTCGCTTCAGGTGTGAATACAAACTGGTCTCACTTCGACCCAACTTCGGGAAACATATGCCTTTTTGGACTTTACAAGCCACCGTAACCGGGCATTATGGGAAAAAATAGCCCCCCAGTGTTGCTAACGCTTCAACTGGATGCTACAAACAATGAGCCGTGGACAGACCTGGAGCAGCGAGGAGACACTGTGCTTACTCGATATTTGGGCAGATTCGCGTTACCCAACTATTAGAGAGGACACACAAGAATGCGGTCGTGTTCAGCATGTTTAGTGAGAAAATGAAGGAGAGGGGCTTCGAGTGCTTAACTGAACAATGCAGCATGAAAGTAAAAAAACTACACCAAAGTTATATAAAGGCACGAGACGCCTTAAACAAGAGTGGAAGTTCAAGAGACAAAAAAGACAAATGTCCTTGGTTTGACGAACTAGATAAAATATTAGGAACAAGACCAACAGCTTGTCCAGTGGACATAATAGAGACGTACACCCCAGCAGACGACCCTTCAACCTCAGAAATCACCCCTTCTCCTTCAACCAGCTACTCCAGTGAAGTTGAGCTCAATGGTAAGTGGGTTACTCTCTTACGGTTTTTTATTATAGTAAGTATTATGTACGTGTCAAATATTTGTTTTCAATATATTTGTTGCCTGGTCACTGGCTTTTGTAATTATTAAACACCAAAATATCAGTGCACCTACCTTTATTTGAGTAATTTTTGTTTTATACTGTAATGCTAATTTACTATGAGTGACTCCCTGTGTTACAAAAACAACCAAGCAGAAAAATAACAGACTACAACTATTGTCATAGCAGGAGGTAGAGCATATCGTCTCCTCCGGCTCGCAGCATGCATTTGCCGACGCCGTTCCAAAATTATAAACAGAAAGTCAAACCTGTGTTGAATGAGCTGCTCTTGAAACTCAAAATAATTTTGCAGCTGTAAGAACAACACAAATATACAGAATAAATATGCAGCAGGCAGGACTTCCATCATTGTTTTCCCTTCATTTCCCAGGTCTGTGCTCTGTCCCGCCCCAGTCATTTCTGTCCAATGGGAGCAACGATCGTCACACACGTGGTGTTGTTTACAAGTGATAGTTCACTTGCAAAAAGTACAATGTGAAAGCGAACAGCACCAAACGAAAAAAAAAAAAAGTCCGCTTTTGGTTCGGCCCAAACAAGCGAACTAAAGGACTTTCCTGGTGTGAATACACCCTAACACTACCTTACACGCAACACTACAATTTGAGCTACAGAAAGTTCACAGATACAATGTGTATTATCTGAAGCAACTGTTGCAATTACGCTTCAAAATCATAGTCCAGCATTTGCAAATAATGGCATTAGCTTTACACAATACAGTTTGATAACTGTAACACAGGAAATATACTTTTTTGACTTGACCAGAATCCTTATTTGTGTAGTTCAGCAGTTAGGGTAAGCTGTAGACACAAGCATTTGAGAGGTTTCCGTTCAGATAGTTTACGTAACTCGCAATATTGATGTTTTATGGATCCAACCAAAGATTACAATGGATATAAGATAACATGGAACAGTTATTCCATGTCTATTGCCTCTATGTTTACATTTGTTTTGCAAATGAAAAATACACATCTGTAGTGTGCATAATGCTTTGTAACAGGAAATGGCCTAACACATAATGAGGAGCTTCATCCATGGCTTCATCCTTTTCTCATTTGGACATCTGGGTGGATAGGGCTGAGAGGAGTGTGGGATTGTTCTTCTGCACAGAGATTTGCCTACACAAATAAATAATGCATTAAACAGTGTCTAAGATATTCTACTCTATTAAGCCAGTGAACAGAGTTGAATTTGCTTTAAAGCAAAAATGAAAAAAAATGCAATATACATATTTCACGTTAAGCATATATTCTCAAAACAACACATAAAAGTACAATATGCTCTGTCCTCTTACCTTTTTACTTACTACTATGTACACACCGTGTCCTCTAGCTTACCATAGCAGCAATGCTACTACACTTGACCTTCATTCTGTATTTTGACCATATTACGCTGTACTTCTGCGTTTAAGATACTTCAAGCACTTACCCACAAACTATGTCGAGGTGGAGCGATGTTACCTTTCATGAGAGTTACTAACCCAGATTAAAGGATCTCAAACACACTTCACAAAAGAACTTTTCTACACTTTATATTTACAGGTGTTATAATAATACGGTGGTGTGCCTCCAGTACACAGTGCATTTAAAACCCCAATATTATTATACCTAATACCTTTTCAAAATGACTTTAAATGTTATTATGAATTGGTAAGGTAAGGTTAGTTTAATTTTTCATTAATATTAATTTATTTTATTCAACTTTACAACAAAAAAAAAAATCAGAAACTCACTGTCACTGATCAGAAGCCACTGTCTGTGACACAGTTCAGTGTCATCCTCAAATGTGAGTTAAAGCTGCCAAGAAAAAAACACATGTGAATATGATGAGGAAACACTGCTGTCTTCTCTGGGACAAAGTACATTTAAAATGGACAGTTTTTCACTCATCTAACCACAGAAACATTTCCCATTTTGTCTCAGTCCTTATTGAATGAGTTTTATTTATACATTTTCTCTGTCTCTTTTTTTTATATCTTTGTGCACCAGCTAAAGTGCATGAAATCGCCATCCTTATCCTCCCCCACAAACTTATTGCCTGCTGATGAAGAGAGTAGTTTCTCATTTCTTAAACAAACATGTTGGAAGACTCATCCTGTGGTCGTTGAAAAGATGTTAATCTGTCTCATTGGGCTCAAATTGTGAAAGAGTGGTTCAGGAGCATGACACATCGTTTTCACACATGGATTGGCCACAACAAAGTTCAGATCTTGTATGGGAAGCTCTTGCCTATTTGCTTAGTTAAATCTAGGTGGTAACTTTTTTTTTGGCCGGGCAGTGTTGAACAGAGGTGTCAAACTCAATGTGGTGAGGGGCCGCGAAAGTTAATAAGAATCCTTTCAGGGGCCAAAGATTGTGACATTTTAGAAGCTTTTATTAAATTTTGAATGTGAGATTTCATCTTCATTTGAGTCTTACAGAAGTTATCACACAAACAATAATTTCCTTCTTTTATGGAAACTGGTTTTAGTTGGATTTGAACAGGTTTTGTCAGATTTCAACAGGTTTTAGTTGAAATTGAACAGATTTATTTGTTTTGTAGTAAAAATAAAATCTATCTGAAACATTTAAAGTTCAAATTTAATCATTAAAACCTAGTGCGAAAAATATCACCTTCTAAATGTATTGAAGTGCCACATAAAACGTAGCAAAGGGTCGCATTTGGCCCCTGGGCCTTGAGTTTGACATGTGTGGTGTAGAATATAATAATATCTGATATTTATATCTGATATCTGAATATGTCAGACTGGCTGTCAGGAAAGAAAAGGTACAAATTCCTGGACTTGATCCAGGAAAAACACTCCTCCGGATTAAAATGCTGTGTGTTTGTTTTTGTGGTGTGTATTCTGTTTTATATCTTAATAAATATGTTATAATTAAATTGCTGTTCAAAATGTCTTCATGCTTGTCAGGCTCTGGGGTAAAAACGGTTTGAAAATCTGGTGGTCAGGTTATGAGCAGGATGGAAAGAGTCTTTGATAATGCCGTATGACTTCTGCAGACAGCGGGAGGTGAAGATGTTTTCCAGGGCTGGGAGCGGGGAGTTTGTGATGTTCCCTGCAGTCTTTATGATTCTCTGCGGAGCCTTTTTGTCCGATGCAGAGCTGCTCCTGTACCACACCAGGATGCTGTGTGTCAGGACACTCTATAGTGCCATGGTGAAATAAAACAAGCAGCTGTTGTTGCAGACTAATCTTCTGAGTGTTCTCAGGAAGTATAACTGCTTCTGTGCCTTTTTTTCCAGCATGGTGGTATTGACTGCTCATGAGAGGTCCTGTGAGATGTGTGTCCCCAGGAATTTAAAGCTGGAAACCATCAATCATAATGATGAAAAAGTTGGCGTTTTCGTTGTGATAATTTAACTAATTACCAGGTAACTGTAAGTTCATGTTACTACCCTATAATTACTCCTTTATTAAACCTGTAATTACACTGTAAGTACCGGGCAGTAATGTCAAGCATTACTGGAGAGACTGCTCGACGAAGCTACAACTAAGGCCATTTTTAATTCTCTAGTTCAACTTTTGACGATTGGTTAAAATTTGTCCTATATACCTGTACAGACATACATCTCTAAAATAAGCAATTTCAAAAGGACAAGGTTAATTTATTTCCAAGCCATGGATGAATGATATTTGTACTCCAGCAGCAGATCCAGCAATGAACGAGCAATGAGGAAATGCTGACCAGAATCTAAAACAAATAAAAGCCTATCTGTCCACAAATAACCCATATAACTCCTCCTCAAAAGATTCTGCATTATGCCTTTTAAAAAAATCTCTGTGAAGTTCACACTGAATAAACTTATCAAGAATTGAATGAATTCAACACAGTACGTCTGAACTGCATGTCACAGGTGTGTCCAAAGTCACCCACTCATTCTCTACTTTGTCTCTCCAAGATGACAAAATAGCTGATTTTGCTTAGTCTTTCTGCTCCTCTTATGAAAGTGGACAAGCCGTTGCATAATAAGTGCACCTCATTAATTCAGCTCTGTGGTGGACTGCACTCTGCTGACATGAAAATTAGCATGTCAATTAGCTCAAAGTGTTTTTGGCTTTTGCAGATATGTGGGCTGACATTTCCAAGTCCGGCGAGAACAATCGATGCTGGCTGCGTCCGCTCTGTTTGCAGCCAAAACCACTAGAATGAGTGACTGGTCAGTGGCTCGACAGTTGGTCTGACAAATGTTGAAGGGAAGGGCCACGGGGCTGCTCTGTTTATTAGCAAATCAAAGGCGCAAACTGTGATGTAGAGGAGATTGACTTGGATGATGTCCCGCTCACCTCAGGGGCATGGCGAGGGGCCAGAGGTAGGAACTGAAGCCCAGCCAGTCCAAGTGTACATTAGAGGATTGGTTTTTGTGTTTTATTGGTTTGATTAAAAGCAGTGCCAGAGAAAAAGAGGACAATACCAGAGGTCGGAGAGGACAAAGACTTCATTTACATGTTAGTTTTAAAGTTCTACGGCTGGGTTGTTGACAGGGTCCATACACACAATTGTTCATATTTCCATTAAAAATCAGGTAAGATTTCATGGTCAAAAGGGTACATAGTGTGCCAAATAAAATACAATACTACTTTCATAATCAGTTGGCTTTTGGAAGACGCGACACTGTCATTAGAAGGTGGCGTTGAACAGTCTGTTGATTGAGAATCCCCAAAAAAAGAAAAAAGGAAAAAAAAAAAAAAAGGAAAATAAAGGACGTTGAGAGAAGTTTTTTTCTACTGTTTATTGCAGCAGTTTAACCCTCCTTGGTTCTTAGACATTTTTTTCTGTTTTATTAATTTTATTTTTGCATAACTTTGGTTGTGTTGATGCAAATGGCATAAAATTTGGCCAGGTTGTGTATTTTGGGGTGATGTTTCATATTTCATGATTTTCTTTTTTTACTTCAAGTCTTTTCTATGCCTTAAAAAAACCAACAGCACCCGTGTGCCTTCGGCATTTTTTATGCCACTGACTCCCATTCAAAATGCATTTTTTCAATACTCTACCATTTCAGTGTGATTTCAAAAAAAGAAATTTAAAAAAAAGGTCAGAATAACTGTTGCTACCAATTTTTGACACTCTCAGGCTTAGAAAAAAAAAAATCCAATTTGCATGGTTTTAACAATTTAGAAAATTCATAAACATGTATAATGGGGATTGAAGTTAATGATGGCATTAGTAAACAAAATTTGGAGGAAAAAAATTATATATATACCGTATATATATATATAATACACAATAATACTAAATTACAGGACCTAGCTCTTCTCTGCTATTTATACTAGCCATCTGTTTTGGTGTACAGTCTGATATTCTGATGGAAAAAAAAGTTATTCACCCCCACAATGGCCCAAGAAATATTTACACGGGTATTTTTGCGGACAACACAAACATCCATATCTGTGTGAGCTTTGTTTTTTATTGTGAGCAGAACAGTCCTAAATCATGATTGAAAGAACACCAAGTGAGAGACAGCGGCCACTGAAATGCCTGCTAAAAGCTGTGTACTGTGATAAAAAGAATAACTGAGCTGCAATGGAGGCCCCATGGTTATTGGACTTTCAACTGAAAACATTTAGAACAGCACTGGCCCCTAGTAAACACCGTTCAGCTGCCCAAACAAACAATCGGCCCGGGATTCACTCGTGCCTGGTTTCCAGTTCGGTACTGTTTGGTTTGGTATGTCATTTTCATTGTAGAAGGATCAGACTGTTGGTTTACTTTCTTTGGGGAACAAATTTAGAAGAACAGTGATTAAAAGCTGGAGTTTACAATCAACTAAGTGGGAGTAGAAGATGTTTGCAGCGACAGCCAGTAGCACTCAACCTGGATAAAAGGTATGTCTACTTCTCTGCTGATGAACAAGAAACAACACAGTTGTAACCACCAAATGCTGATGTCTAACTATGTCACTTTTTAACCTAGTCAATTTTTGTAGGCTCACAGCGAGGATAGAGCCTCTATAGCATCTGATTTTGTAGAAAGGGTTGAGAAGGCAACTGGACGAAGTTTAGAAACTGAAGACGTTTCGTCCCTCATCCAAGGGCCCATCCTCAAACTTTGTCAATTCAGAGCTGTGGATAAGAAAATTAAGTTCACCCGTGAAGATGCCAAAGAGAACCGCCTGGCCTTCTTGAACTGTGCTGTAGTCATATGTGAAGACAGGACACTAAAGGCAGAAATATACAGGAAGCCCAGTCACACAAATCAATATCTCCTTTTGACTCTCACCACCCATTACAACACAAGCTTGGAGATATCAGGACCTTACAAAGCTCAGAGCTCAGGAGGTGCCCACAAGATCAGAAGGTAAACAGAAAGAGGAAAAACTCATCCACAAAGCTCTGAGATCCTGTGGATACCCAAACTGGGCATTCAACAAATCCAAGATTAGGTGCAACAAGAACAGAGAGGAACTAGATCCTAGGAGAGTTACATTGTTCTTCCTTATGTATCTGAGCTATCTGAAAAGCTTAAAGGATTTTTAACATACACAACATCTCAGTACACTTCAGGTGCTCAGGTCCTTCACAAGAGGATGTATCAGCAGAGAAGAGCCAATCCTGTTGGACCTGAGTCTGCAGTACAGCTCCATTTGAAAGAGAGTGGTTACTCTTTTGAGGACAGTAATGTCAGGATATTGGCCAGGGTCCAAGTGGTTTGAACGTGGAGTTAAAGAAGCAATTTTTGCTAAATTAGAACAGCCTTCATTAAACAGAGGGGGAGGCTATTTATTTATAACTGTGTGCCCAGACAGAGGC
The DNA here is from genome assembly GCA_036850595.1 of Rhyacichthys aspro. Lineage (NCBI taxonomy): Eukaryota > Metazoa > Chordata > Actinopteri > Gobiiformes > Rhyacichthyidae > Rhyacichthys > Rhyacichthys aspro. The sequence goes on along the minus strand of JAWCTZ010000086.1, from coordinate 18,586 downwards.
TGTCTCACAACAAATAGGTCATCAACTTCAGAGAAGGTAAGTTATGCTAATGTCTCTCAGGTGGGAAACAACTCCCCCATTGATACCAACACAGGCCATTCACCTGCTTACCCAGACTGATACTACTTCCAGCCTCTCATTGGGTAGAACTCTGGGTAAACCACTCCATCTGAGGGAAAAAAAGCTCATCTCAAAGACCAGTCTACTTTAGAACTTGGATGAAGGACAAAACGTCTTCAGTTTCTAAATTTCGTCCAGTTGCCTTCTTCCTAACCCTTTCTACATTATTACTACCTGGATGACTGAGAACCTACACAATGTAAAGCCTCTGATTGATGTCGCTCACATCTTATTGGTCCAGTTTGGGTTTGTAATCTCTAAACCAGAATGAAACCTGCTCCTTGTTGTGTTATTAGCTGGGGATGAAACCCGCTCCATGCCAAACCACCCTATACCAAAGCCAGAGCTCAAACTATACATGAACTTACCATGAAACCATAACTGGCTTCATCCAACAGCACTCTGGTGTCAGGTACTAAAGGTATGCTTGCTGTTAAGCCATGCATTGCAACAAGCATTCATTCACTTACATGCCGACATACGACCACGTACAAGATTAGGGGTTTATATGCATCAAACTCTGTACCAAATGAAATTGTAGCATACTCTGGGTCGAAGCTAAATGGTGGAAATAAGCGAAAAGGGGAAAAAATAGCAATAGGTGATTTGTGCAAAACAGCAGCTTTACCTGAACTAAACATAGTATTTTACCCAAGACTCCATGCAAATGAAGTTTTAGCACATTCACACAAACTTCGCATCAGCGTGGCACCAGGCTGCTTTTCTATTCTAGTATTTCCCATCGCTCCAATTATAAAGGGACTGTAGGGCACAGTCCGGGCAGGTTGGGTGTGTAAACAGGCGTGAAGAGGAAAATTTCCCACACATTCCGCTGTTTTCAGCAATTGTTTGTGCAACATTTGCATATATCTGTTGTCAACCTCGGATATTATGGACATTTATCTGTAAAATTTTTTACAATGACCGCCTGTGCAGCAAGCAGGTATAACTGGCCTCAAATGGTCTTAAAAGCCTTCCAGACCCAGCATATTGTGTTATTGCAAACAGTAAAAATGCAAAGGGATATAGAGCATAAGTGAATAATAACACAGTAATTAACTGAAGGTGATGGCTTAGATATTGAGGGTAAGGAAAGGCATAGACATACTTGCTTGTTTCATAATGCAGTGACATACTTTTGTTGAACCACCCATTTCTTAGCCCCAGTCTAAACCATGTACACGGATAGCATGTTTTAGTCTGCTCCTGTGCTCTTTAGGTCTGACTTTTTGGACACTCATATTCAATCTGACCCATGTGTCTATGTGTGAGACATCTACAGTACTTCTTTTTGTTTGACCAAGATGGCATATCTTGGTCAAACAAAAAGATGTACTGTTGGTGTAGACAAACTACAACTAAGAGGTGGATTTGTTACTGATTTGTTCTCTTGGCAAAAACATATGTTTTATGCAGCCACAGACACAGTATCATGTCATTAGTTTTAATACATGCATTTACCATACCATACCATACCATACCATACCAACTTTATTTATAAAGCACCTTTAAAACTGTGCAGTCGGCCAAAGTGCTGTACACAAGCAATAAAATAAATAAATAGAGGGGATAAAACACAAAACACAGTACAATACAAACACAATGCAATAAAACTGTAAAAGACATAAAACAAAACATTAACATTAAACACGCAATTGATAAATAACTCAGGTTAAAAGCACAAAAGAACTTAGAACATGAGTTAAGACAACAGAAAGATAAAATAAGTAAATAAATAAATGACCACCTCTCACCCTGAGTTAAAAGCCACCGAGAAAAAGTGCGTTTTCAAAAGTGATTTAAAAACGGGCAGTGAATGGGCTTGTCTAATGTCTAAAGGGAGCTCATTCCAGAGTTTTGGAGCAATGACAGAAAAAGCACGGTCTCCACGAAGTTTACGTTTTGTTGTGGGGACCATAAGCTGTGACTGATCTGCAGACCTGAGAGCACGGGATGGGACATTTACCGCTCATTACCAAGACAAGCCCGACAATAATTTCACTTAACACACAGGTAATCAATATAAAGCTGTTACGACCTGGCTCTAACAGCCGTAATGTTCGACACAGTTTGAAAGCCAAAAGTATTTCTTTTAAATAAAAGTAGTTTATTTAAAACAAATTTCAAAGTAAATTAACAAATTGTAACAAATATAAATGGGGCATTACCAGAGGTGTAATGAGTGTATGGGTGTGTGAGCGTATGAAGTGTCGTGTTGAAGGTGCAGAGAAATAAACACAAAAACTGCGCTGCCAGCGTCAACACCTCAGCCACGTGGAGCAGTCAGAGTGGGCAGAGAGAACCAGGAAGTACACAAGGTTGGCTGGTTGAACCCTACTGTCTACAGGGCTTAATTTACATTGAATGTTGTTGTCAGCTGAGCTTTTAAGGGGATGAAAGTAATGACAAACTTTTAACTTCTGCTTTTATTGAGAGTAACAGCCCAGAGACTATGAAAATGTGTTTTAAGGCAGCTTGATCTGTTGCATTATGTGCTGTCTTGGTAAAATAATTTGTACATTAAGTAAGTGAGCAAGTGGCCACATTTGTGCTATGTTTGTGTTCATCCTTGTGCAAGCAGGAAGCATACTGAGCTTGAGCACAAAAACTCTCATTTGTTTAAACATATTGAGTGCCTCCTTCCTCTATTCTCCGTCTATTGGCAGACCATTACATATCAGGGCTGTAACCAAAAAAGGACAACCTGCATTTTTCTCTTACCATTCATTAGTCAAATTTATGGCTCTTCTTTTAATCCAATCGACATATCCTTTAATACAGTGCATCTTTCTGCTTAGTTAATGGAGATCAATGTTTCAAAAGGCCACATTTGCAGCTGTATTCTCAGCTTTCTACTGATGAGTGAACAGGAGGCTGCCTTTGTTTGGTCACAAAGCTTGAACAGAGAAGTGCAGCTGATTGTAATGGCCCTTGAAACCGACATGTGATTGCTGTGTTTTGCGGTCGTTGCCATGATTTGTTTATAAGGTCTCATATGAAATGAGACCCATGTGTGGTTGTGAAAAAGGTTGAGGTTATGGTGCAGCAAAGGTTTTATTTTTTCTTGAATAAATTGCCGTGTTTAGTGTCTATTTAATATCCCTATTCTGTAGCACCATTTTCAAAAGTGCCATAAAGAAGGAGTCCTTTTGGAGCTGTCTCTGTTGTACTGCCACATTAGCTTGTTTCAAAGCAAAACATAAAGAAGTTTTACTGAAAGTACAAAAAGAAGTATTACTTTGTGGAAGAAATAGTTTCATTTTTCATTTTCTACCACTTATCCCATTTGTGGGGTCGCGGGTGGCTGGAGCCTATCCCAGCAGCTTTGGACCTTAGGCGGGGTACACCCTGGACAGTGGCCAGTTTGTCGCAGGGCTGACACTTATAGACCAACATTGACAGACAACCAGTCACTAGGGATACTTTAGAGTTGCCAATTAACCTATACATGCATGTCTTTGGGGGGTGGGAGGAAGTCGGAGTATCCAGAGAGAACCCACGGTGACGACATGCAGACTTCTCACAGGAGAGTAAGCCAATGTTTTTTGATGTTTGAGTTGCCAACAATGTTTTTTTGGGTCGGCCGGGATTTGAACTCACGACCTTCTTGCTGTGAAGCAGGAGCGCTAACCACCACCGTGCACCCAAAGAAGTTCTTGTTGCTTAATCCTTCACATATACGATGCTGTGGTTATCCAAAATTCTTATGGTGTAAGCAGTTTTAGCCCTTTTCTATTTTTGACTGTGGGCAGTGATCACAACATTTTATCACATTGAGCAGCAAATGTTGATCTTACTGTTTATGGTCTATAAGTTTCAATCTGTAAAATACTTGCGCTAACAAGATTTTATTTAAAGTTAGTGCTAATGTGTGTTTAATGAAACTCTCATCTTAAGAACATACACTTTTTGTAAGCATTGAGGAGGGAAACTGGTGCTTTTCCACTCTGCTGTTATACAGTAAACTGAAATGTACTTGTAGTTACACTGCATTCTCTACAGTGAAGATTGCATTTCTGTGTTGGTGGAGTTCTATGCTTACACACAGATCTGTATTTTTCCCTGCCTACACAAACTATAATTAAACTATTAATCTGTGTCATGCGCCGACTGAGTGACAAAGAGATTTAACCAATCACAGTGAAGAGTGGGAGTGGCTCTGTCCAGTGGAGCTCAGTTACAGCTGAGTCATGAGCTGACGATGACGTTAACTCTGATTCTATTCACACTGCCTTCATATACTAGGTTTATTCAAGGTTCAACGGAAGAAATAAATGAACCGACCTCAACATGTTAGTCACAGTGTCACAGTGCAGTAATTAACTACATTTATAAACTATAGATAAAGTTATCACTCAAGGGCCACACTGAGTATATGTTGTGTTAATGCTGCTTGTGGAGTGCTTGTGCTCACGTACATAATCATGCAATGCCTGATCCCCTCTCTTCTAACTGTGCCAGTCCAGAAGTGTATTGTGCCTGAATACAACGAGGAGTACTCACATTAGTCTAACCGAGCCACAGAGAGAGCAGGCAGTGAAGCAAAAGTGCTAAATACTTTGCCTTTTTTTAAAAATTATTTATTTATTTATTTGTCATTTTAAGTGGGTGAATAGGGCTCATACTCTGCTGTGTTTGAACAAACCCACTGGACATAGGTCTGATTAGACTTTTAAAAAGGGTAACAATGCAAAACAAATCAAAATCTGTGCTGTTTTTTTGAGGGGTTAGGAATTGGGGAATGGTTTGGGACACAGCCTTGGTTTCAACGTGGTTTGTGGTCTACAACACTAGGATATAATCACACTTACTTGCATTGGGTGTCCATGGCAACAAACATCCATGTAAAAACGTTTCGTTGATACTTTGGTTGCCAGACAGACTGTGTTTGCATGGAGCCTGCTGGTGGATCTGTTTCTATGGATATGAGCGGTGGCGATGACGTGCCGAGCGGTAATCATAACCGAGCAGGGATCAGGTGAAGGCTGGGCGCCGTAATGGTCGTTGTGCGATGAAAGGGAAGACAAACAGCTGAGGCCCGAGTCTGTGAGGAGTGACAGGTGGTGACCGCTGTCACAAAACAATGAGCTGACGAAAGGTTCAGCTGTACATCAGCACCAATATGAGCCCTCTCATGTTTTGTTATATGAAGAAGACTGGGATTTGTGCTGTGTTCTTGAGCAATTATTGCCCTGTTTCACAAATCAAAAAAGATATGTAGAATTAGCAAAATCAGCTTGTTCCTGTCAAAAGGAGACAACAACTGGAATCTAAGGAGAAATCTTACATATTTATGCTCAGTGTTCTTTTTTTATTTGTGGCTGAGGCCTGTCTACAACACTGTTTTTAGGTTTTCCGCACCTACATATGAATTTTCTCTCAATGCCCACCTGTTGTCCATTAGCATAATCCGCTTTCTCTGATGCTATTCTCATGGGGATGCCTAGACTGACAACTATTTCTTATTTCTGGATTTAATTAGTGTCCAGGGCACTAATAACACTAAAAATGCCCTTTAAACATTCCTCATTTTCTCTCATTTTCATAAAACATTGTGAATAATAGCAACAGTTGCTGCCTGTGGTTCGTGCATAACTATTGTGATGTAGAATTCTTGTTACCAAGGGAAGAGCGCCTGAAAGCTAAGCGCTGTATTTAGAGCCTACACTGTGATCAAGGGAACTGCATTCAGCTGCAACACACAGAGTGAACTAAGGGCTGCAGTGGATGAGGGCAGGGTGGTGTTTCAGAAAGGCTGTGCCCACCACATCCTGTTTAAAGACGACTTTTCAAATTTCACTTTCACTTTACATTGTTTGGTTCTAAATTTAAAGACGACTGCATTCCTCGCTGCTCTCAGGGAAGATATCCATGTAACATCCATGTTGCAGCAAATGACAACAGTTGATGATCCTTGAGATTTCACATCATGTAAAATATCCAAGGTATTTCTGAGCTGTAAATATTCTTATACCACACCTCCAGTGCATCAAACACACCTCAAAACCTGTGCCGCATACATGCCCTGTAATGGTTCCTGATATAAGCACTATGATTTGTGTGGATAGATGTACATTGAGTGGAACTAGAGCCTGCCTGTTTTTTCACAGCCAACCTGAGGAATAACAATGAGGATGTTGTCATGAATGTGTCATAGAAACATGAAGGTGTCGGCAGCACAGCTTCTGGGAATTAAGTCTGCCCCGCTCCGACCTGCACAGGCACACGGTAATGTATCACCTCCTCCAACACAGCCTACAAACAAAGAAGGTCAGCATGAGTTAATGCGGGAATACATTTATGTCTTCCCGCATTCACTTCAGTTGTCACTTCAGAAGTAGTTTATGCGGGGCTGTAGTCACAATATGTTATGTATTCAGCGTCAATCCCATGTTTGTTTTCTGTATTGAAATTGCAAATTGTATTTTAAGGAGTAAAATATTAGTGTGGACATGGTCTAATAATTATTGGCTGCATTTTTTATGGGACAAAAAACATTTTCCTCAGTCTGGTTGTTAGTTTTTACTGTATCTACAAAAAACTACAGGAAGTTGTCAAAGGATTAGGAGAGACACAGTTAAAGCATTAAACTGAAAGCAAAGGGAAGGTCATCCTCATCATCTTTGAGTGATAAGCTCCTGCCGCTGTAAACAAAGCCGTTAATTAACAGATTGAGGGCTGACGGCTGAGTAATGGCAGCTGTGATGCAAAACAAGTCCCATTAATTAAATATTATCAAACTCAATGTCACACAAGCCACTGTCATTATAAGCCCTCACACGCTTTACAGAGGGAAGAAAAGAGAGTTCAGTTCTGACTTAAACTAGTTAATTAACCTTCCCACATGTAGGCCACTACAGTGGATCAATTATTAAAGGCCCATTTTCTAGAATACACATGGGTTAATATAGTTTTGTTGCATGTATGACACTGATGAGGGCTCCTGCTTTAAGGTCAAAGATATACTTGCTGTTAGGCCATAAGGAAACATCTGCACTGCCACACAACTAATGTAAGTATATGAACAACCTTCATATACTTACAGTAGTGATGATGTACAACTGTGTACAATACCTGTTATTCATCCACTCCTCAAGAGGGCACAGATAGGCTTTTGGGCACTCATAAATGGTACCGCAGATTACATTAATATTTATTTTGTGATTGTTGCTGTGCATTGCCGTGTTATGCAATTGTGTACGATTGCATCCCTGCTCTATCAACCTTTGTTTTCAACTTTGACTTCAATGTGCTGTGAAGTTATTATTTGCTCACATGAACCCATCAACACAACCACAGTCATGGCGGTGATATTAATGCTTCTAACAGAAGTCTCCTCCATCCTTCCTCCTCAGAGCAGTGCTGGGAGCTTTGGGACAGCAGTAAAGATGGTGCACAGAGAATACCTTCTTGTTCAAGCAGAGAGGGAGGTTGGCTGTTTGTGCTGGCCGACAAATCAAAGTGGGAGCCCTCACACAGATCAGCCCCCAGAACAGATGATAGCACCCTTTCAAATGCTGCTACCTATTTATCAAATTATGTGTATAGAAATTCTAAAGAAAAGATAGGCCACTGAAATGTCAGAATGTTATGACTTTCGATGAGAACAAGTGGGGAAGGGGTAATATTAAAACAGTATTTAAATATATTAGTGTAAAGTGAAATCCATAAACTCCCCTTTTTCCAAACACTTAACCAGGACCATGTTCCAAAAGCAACAGAGTGAGCAAGACTATATAGAAGAAAATACATACAGTACATTCAATATGAAAGTCCTCTGTGCAGATGCACTCATTTCTCCTTTTCTATTCCCTTTGCTATGCCTTGAGTCCCGATAGAACAATATGGGACAAAATAAACTATTGTCTACTATAATAACTATAATGACTAACAGTGTTTAAGTGTTTTTTACAGTTACAAAAGTCAAAAAGTGCAAACTTAACACACACACTTAACTGTTTATATAGTGATAATATTTGACAACTCAAGTTAAACCAAAATGCAGTTTTTAAGTGATGATTTTATTTATTAAGGGAAAAAAAAGTTTCATTTTGTTTTTTGTTTTTTTTAAAGCCGTTTAGATGATGAACTTGCTGGTGTGTTTAAAAATAGTATAAACACATGCATACGCAGACAAAATATGTGCATGTGTATGTATTTACAAATCTAACCCAAGGTTTTATGAAAGTAATGTGGACTTTGTTATTTACCTTAAAACCAATAGCTTTACCTGGTTTGAACCGATCTGCGGTCAGGTTGTACAGGAAACAGTGGCCGCTCACTGTAGCATTTCCATCTATTGTCATGGGAAAGTTATGCCCCAGTGGCTGGATCAAACAGACTTGGTTTGTGACTGTAGGTCCAGTAGGGAAATAAGAAATGCAGCTTTGTGTGCCCTGTGGAGATCTTCTGGCAGATTCATACATTCTACAGGACTGGCACTAAGAGTGAAAAGTTTGGGCCGATGCAGAAGTCATTTGTAATTCCAAACATTCTCAAGCAATAATATGTAGCTAGGTCTTCCACAAGACTCGAGAAGTTGTCAACCAAAGCAGCGAGTCACTCCCATGCTTTACTGAGTTATATAAGGGTTTTTTTTCCCACCAATATTATTACCAAGGAAATGTTTCAGACATTTATAATTTTCCTTGACAAATCACAGGAACAGTTGTTTCACTGAAGTGTTTATTGTTCTATTGTGCAGTCACAAAAAATATTGTTTTAGTCTACTTCATATAGTCTGTGATTCATACACTTTAAAACCACACACATTTTTTCAACTAATTCAATAACAAGAGAAACAGATCCACAACAATAATACTGAGTTTTGAGTGGATAGCACATGGGTTACTTTTGACTTGTGTCTATTGTAATGGAAATTTATTCATACAATTGTTATACCTAACATTTCTTATAAGATTATTTGAATCTGTTTTACTTTAGCCAAATGTCATAATCTGTTTAGGTCTACTCAAGAATGATTTTACATCTAAGTGTGAATCAAATTAGCACATACATGTTAATTAACATACCCCCTAACCAACAGTTCCCTTTTCCTTTTCTCCCCAATAGCTCTTTGTAATGTATGGTCATCTATTGTTTTCCCTTTTGTTTCAAACTTCCTTAACCCTGTTGTTTTCCCCTCACCCACCATTTGTTTTTTGTTTGATGTTACCGCTATATAATACTGGTCTGAACCAACAGGGAGGGTCCAACTTCATTGTCACCGTGACTCTGTCACTGGATGGTTGGTACTTTCTCTGCCGAGAAATAAAACACTGGCAAGCCTTTATTTCACAAACTCATCGGCGCCCGAGTCATTTTTTTGCCGTAACACTATTTTAAACATGCATTTAAAAATGTATCTTTTTGCAAATGTTAGCGTTCTAATGTATAATGTATTTCCATTACAAACCAAGCAGGCTGTGTAAAGGGCAGAACAGGGGACAAGGTGAAGAAAAATACTTTGAGGGTGGCAGGAATAGGTAGCAAGAGCAGGCAACTGGAACAGGAGGCAACGTGAACAGGTTTTGTAGGTCCAGATACGAGAAGGCGCTGAAGAAAGGCTGGAAAGACGAAAGATGCCAAAGGTGAGAAATAATCTGGCAGTGACTAAGTAAAAAAGGTGAGGCTAAAGTAATAACTGGTGATGAGATGGAGCTGGGAGTGCAGGTGAGGATAATCAACTAAAACATACATTTGGAAGAGAGAGAAAAGTGTTTCCACTTTACAAAAGTGTGTTCAGAGTTCCAAATAGAAGCACTTGTTCAACTAATGGTTATTTCAGAGAAACTTCTATGAAAGTTGTTAGCTGTAACTCCCTATGATTACCAGAGACTGTACTTACTGATGAACTCCAAGTCAGGTCTAGAATATATTAAAACTGTATCACAGCTCAAGAGTTGTTCAAGCTCCAGCTGCTGCCACTTCTGAACAAGGGTGTAACGGTATTGACAGTTCTGGGCGTGTTAGGTTTGACAATGAAGTAACTATACCGACAGGCATCAGCACCCCACAGGGATGTGTCCTCAGCCCCATTCTCTACCCAGGTTTACCCATGACTGTGTCGCCTCCCACAAAGACAACACCATCCGAAAGTTTGAGGACGACAGTGATTGGACTCATTACAGCATCACAGTTTTGGACCGAAGACGCCCGCAGAGAGTGGTGAAGACTTCCCGACTAAAGGACTCTTTCTTTCCCACCATCAGACTCGTGAACAGCTGACAGGAGTCTGGAACCACGGACTATCCCCACTGTTCACCTTCAGTTCACTCTTTACATTTTTCAAGTCATTGTTCACAAATGCCTCAATTTGCACATTCATTTATACATTTATTGCCATTTGCATGTACAGCTGATGTTGCACTGTCTTGATGTACATAGTTATGTGTGTTGTATTCCCCTTGATGTGCCCTATTAATTCTATTTCTATTTGAATATTTTGTATTTAGACCTATTTATCTATTTCATTTATTTATTTATGTAATTTTTTTTTCAGTGCTTGACATTTTGTTGTGGACAGGAAAGGAAGAATTTCATTGTACAGGGAAATCTGTTTCTGTCCTGTTCACATGACAATAAACGTCATTCAGTCATCTACCAGGTATTCATCTTAAGCATATTAAGCAGTTAAAGGACATCAGCCCACACACCAGTGAACATCCAGAGCTCGGACATTGAGACGGTGGACTCTTTCAAGTACCTGGTCCCACAACACCAACGCCCTGTACAAGAGGGGCCAGAGCTGCTCCACCTCCTGAGGAGACTGAGGTGCTTTGGAGTGTGTAGGCCTCTGTTAAGGTCTTTTTATGACTCTGTGCTAGCCTCGGTTATCCGCTATGCTGTGATCTGCTGGGGGGAGGATTGGGACAGGAAAAGACTGAACAAGCTGGTCAGGAGAGCTGTCCTGGGCTGCCCTCTGGTCTCCATCAAGAAGGTGGGCAGAAGGAAGATGCTGGCCAAGCTCACATCCATCAGGGACCTCACCTCTCACCCCCTGCATCAGACTGTGGAGGCTCTCAGCAGCTCCTTCTTACCAACTGCCATTAGACTGGACAATTCACATGTATAGCTTTTCACTCGTGCAATATGTTTCCACCTGTAATCCCATGCAACATATGCTTTTTTATTATTTTGTTTATTTATCTTGAACTGATTGCACCTTTTAATGTTTCTTTATATATTTTTCATATTCTATTTTTGTCTATTTAAGTCGGTGTATATATTTTTAATGCATGCTCACTTTTTGTTTTTTTCCAACACTACTTTTGCACTAAAATGTATGTGAACTGCCGTCACGAGTTAATTTACCCATTGTGGGATCAATAAAGTTTTATCTTTTTTCTGCACTTAATTGTTCTGGACAACCTTCAAAAAACACCTTTGGACACCCACTTTTGAGTCTCTGAGCAGTGTCTGGGTAACAATGATCTAACATGTGATTTACTCTGAATTACTTAGCGTAATTATTTCTGTTGTGGCTACAGCATACACCAAAAGGAACCTTCTAAAACTAAGTAAAAATGACTCAGCCTTTATATATACAATAACAATAATAGTGAGACCACACTGAATAAGACAATTAATGTTTGAGACCGGGGTGCACGGTAGCGGAGTGGTTAGCGCTTCCGCTTCACAGCAAGAAGGTCGTGAGTACGAATCCCGGTCGATTGTAGCCAACCCAAAAAAACATCATTGGCTAACTCTGGTCTTTCTGTGAGGAGTCTGCATGTCCTCCCCGTGTCACCGTGGGTTCTCTCCGGGATCTCCGGCTTCCTCCCACCGCCCATGCATGTATAGGTGAATTGGTGACTCTAAAGTGCCCCTAGTGGATGAATGTGAGAGTGAATGGTTGTCTGTCAATGTACGTCTAAGTGTCAGCCCTGCGACGAACTGGCCACTGTCCAGGGTGTACCCCGCCTAAGGCCCAAAGCAGCTGGGATAGGCTCCAGCCACCCGCGACCCCACAAAGTGGGATAAGCGGTAGAAGATGAAATGAAATGAAAAAAAAATGAAATGTTTGAGACCATAACACATCAACAGCAGTCCAGTTTAAATCCAAACTCATGGAGGGTTAGTGTTTGGTGAGGGAGGCAAAGTTAGAGCTGGTTGGTAAATGAAAAAAATAAAAATAAAAATAGTTAGGTCCATAAATATTTGGACAGATGCAAAGTTTTTTCAGTTTTGGTTCTGTACATTACCACAATGAATTTTAAATATAAAAAAAAATCTGATGCAGTTGAAGTGCAGACTTTCAGCTTTAATTCAGTGGGTTGAACAAAAAGATTGCATAAAAATTTGAGGGACTAAAGCATTTTTTAAACACAATGCCTTCATTCCAGAGGCTCAAAAGTAATTGGACAAATTAAATAACTGGAAATAAAATGCTTATTTCTAATACTTTGTTGAAAACCCTTTGCTGGCAATGACTGCCTGAAGTCTTTTTAATGCACTGCCAGGCTTTTACTGCAGCGGATTTTGTTTGTGGGCCTTTCTGTTTAGTCTTTAACAAGTGAAATGCATGCTTAATTGGGTTGAGATCAGGTGACTGACTTGGCCATTCAAGAACATTCCACTTCTTTGCTTTAATAAACTCCTGGGTTGCTTTGTTTCTCTTCACCATGGAAATGATTCTGCGATCATCCACCATTGTTGTCTTCCGTGGACGTCCAGGTCTTTTTGCGTTGCTGAGTTCACCAGTGCTGTGTTTCTTTCTCAGGATGTACCAAACTGTAGATTTTGCCACTCCTAATATTGTAGCAATTTCTCTGATGTTTTTTTTCTGTTTTCGCAGCTTAAGGAGAGCTTGTTTCACCTGCATGGAGAGCTCCTTTGATCGCATGTTGTCTTCACAGCAAGTCTTCCAAATACAAGCACAACACCTGAAATCAACTCCAGGCCTTTTATCTGCCTAATTGATGTTGACATAACGAAGGAATTCCCCACACCCACACATGTCCAATTTTTTTTTTTTTGGTCCCTTTTAAAAGAGGGTGGCACATGTTAAGAAGCTGAAACTCCTAAATTCTTCATCTAATTTGAATGTGGATACCCTCAAATGAAGGCTGAGAGTCTGTACTTTATATCCATGCCCATGATAGAAAATATAATTGGAATATGTTTCAGTAAACAGGTAAAAAATCAAAACTTGTGTCAGTGTCCAAATATATATGGACCTAACTGTTAAAGTCATTTTCATTACAAGCATCGTGTAGACAAAAAAACCTGTCTTGGTCTTGGTTTAGTCTTGATGTCCAGGAATAAAATTAGTTTGAGACCAAAACAAGATAGAGTAAAAATGAAATGGTCCTAAGACTGGTTTCAAAACCAAGACAGGTCTCAGGTATATCACTAATGCATACCAATAATGCATTTAATTGTTAAGTTGTTTAATTTAATTGACATTTAATTGTTTTTCAATAGATTTTATCTCTTTGCTTCATGTCCAAGTCACCGTTTGTCCCAACAACATGGTTTACGTCAATCTTTAATTTTTCAGTCGAAGTTATTGTCTGTTCGCCCAGCTGCAGTCCTATATTTGTCTAAAATTGGAATGCTGCACAATCAATGTTACATTGTTATTGCTTTATTTATTTTTTGGCCTCCAAATGACATCACACCTGAAAAAATGTTGTGTGAAATGTGCATTTAAAAAAATGGTAAAAGCAGTGTCCCTGTCTGACTCACACTAGTGTAAATCAAATTGCCTCTTTGTTTACCCTCGCACTTGTGTAATTCAGTTCTCATGGCTCCGATGTGGGCTTTATTTCATGTTGTATATACAATGTGTTGTATACAGCCCAAGATCTGTCTCTGTGTGAGAAGAAGTGTCAGAGCTGCCACTATATTCCAGTTAATTGCTTGCTTCTGCAGGAGGCGACACTTGAGTGCCGGCCTGGTGCTGGATTGAGCGGACAGCGGTGCCATTGCGTGGAGTTAGCCCAGCGGTGCGTCATTATGTCGAGACACATGTCAGGCTCAATACGCATCACAACAGCGCTGCTGTGGCTTGTGTACAACTCAGTCAGAGCTGCAACATGTAAACTCTGGGCTGTATGTTAAAGAAATCCTTGCAGTCTTGTGGATAAAATTAGTCTTTTCATGTAATATCAAAGAGCACAAGGAATATCAAGGATTTTCAGACCAGAAATGCAGAGGTGGTAGGTGCTACATATGCATAGGATTGTCAGGTCAGGAAATAGTTATTCAAGCTTTTGAAAAGTGAGTAAGAGAGAACTTAATTTGTACTGTATACATGCTCAAAGTCCACACACTTTTCCAGCTCTTCAGCAGGACTGAGGCCTTCCCAAGTCAAGAGACATAGTTTGAAAAGATAGCTCAAAAGTCCTCATTGCAAACTGTCCCTGAATACAACTTCCTGACTTCAACATTAAGAGGTGAGGGGGTTCCTTACCGAGGGAGATGTTTTTACAGTCTGACTCCACCAACCTCCACAGGGGAAACAACAGGGCAAATGGCAAGTCACATTACGGCTTAATTAAAACAACAAATCACAACAATGGACTACAACACCCTGATCTCTCTACAGCACCAAGTTTAATGAAGTTAACAACAATAACAATTGATCATCATTTCGTGTGTAGGCTTTGTACTTACCATAAAAGAATCACCGACAGCAAGATCTAAAATAGTAGCAATGCTGTGGTGAATTCAAGCAAATAAGCCACGCCCATGCTGCTCAGGTAGTGGTGCAGTGGATTGTGGAGTGTCTCTGCTAGCTACTCTCTGGGCTGGGATTTAGCCCGCTGCTATCCAACACCTTGCCCTTTCACTCATGTTACTATTACAGAGCTACATCCGTACCCTCACTTATGGTCCTGGTTCTTCTTTTTTTAAGACTGTCTGATTCTATGCAAAAAAGAAACAATACATTTTTCCTAAATCATAAACAATGAGAGTGCTGTGAGTCACTCAAACTGAAGCACTGGGTAAATATGCAGATTTATGATAATGTGTACAGTTCAGATGTTGGCACCAGATGTTAGCTGTTTTCTTTTATTCTATATTTACAGTCTGGCTTTTAACTTCCACACACTTTTGAAATTTGAGACTCAATATATAATTTGAGAGACAATATACTGCACTGGAGTCAAACACTGGAAACTATGTAGACCTTTAGCAATGCACTGACATTGCCATCCGTATCAGAATGGTAAAATGCCTTTTACCATTTTTTAAAATGCACATTTCACACAACATTTTTTCAGCTTTGATGTCATTTGGAGCCCAAAAAATAAAAAAGTGCTTTCATATGGGGAATTTTAATATAGGAAGCAAATATTAGACTTGTATTTTATTTAGTTATGAGATAGTTAGGAGGTTTTTATTAGCCAAAGATGGATATTTAAGAAGAAGTCAGCCATCTTGGATTGACCATTGGATTAATAAACAAGATTTGACACACACTTCCTGTACATGACTCTGCGTATAATTGTCTCTGGGACCCATGAGCAATCTGCAGATGTATTGCCATGGTGATAGATATACAGTACATATTAATCCTCAAATTGGCCTCAAATTTGTCCATCTTAAAGGACATGTCTAAGAAGGCCGGTGTATTGTCAGGGTCACTAACACTGGTGGGTTAAACCACCCCTACAAATAAACTGCGGCCATTTGACATTTTTTTTAATCATTATTCTTTTCATTATTCTATTCATTATCACTCCTTTTTTTACTTATCAAAAACATTTACTTGCTCAGTCTTTTTCCACTGTGGTCTGTCTCTCACCACGCACACGTCACATAAACTTTTACTCATTTAACGAATGGTTAATGTCCCTTCAGCTCCACAGTGTGTCCCAGCTGTGCTCTGTCTGTCACTGTCTGTGTGATGAACAATTATTAACAGTGACTATTACTATTTGCTGCTTTAGGCTAAACATTAGCAGAGAATAAATGTATAAGTTTAGATGAGGCTCCGTGTTCTGGGGGCTCTGTGAATTAAATACAGAGACTGACTCATACTGAGGTTTTTATGGACAGTCATTCACTCAATACACCACCAGTAAAGCATTGAAAGAGTGCTGGTCTATGACATGGATGAAAATTAGGGTGTGTTCAAACTTGCCGACAGTTGCTCTGTTGGTGCGGTTCGCATGGAAAAGTGTAAATGCTGCCATACAAACATCAGAAGGCACAAAAATGTGCACCAAAATCCCTTTAAAACAGAGGTCATGGAGCACTTCCAACTAAAATCTGCTATGGTTCAATTAAAGTGTGAAACTCAACCACAAACGAGTCCAAACAGGAAGAGCGGCATAAATTGGCATCGAAAATGTCACATAACCTTTAGTTTTCTTGAGAGCAGAAAAAATGAACCAAAACAATATTGTCCGACTAAATAAAATGAGAAAAGGGCAAGGGGAAGGATAAAGAAGGGAAAAAGCAGGGGGTAACAGGCAGAGTCAGATCCCTGGGATATCCATGGATCATTTGCACTTCATTTGCACGCATGGTTAAGAATGACAAGTATGTCCAATATTTTCTGAAGTACTGTGCTAGACCCCAATTTTATGGACAAATTGGTAAATTGTTTTATTGTTCTATTTCCGTAAACCCTGAGCCTGTAGACATATCGTTGTCCTGTTTCTCAAATGAGCTATATTCATTTAGCCTGAGTTTGTTGGCTGAATGCAGCCTTCTCTCCTCCAAAGTCCTTGGAAACCATTGCCCAGAGCTCTTTATGACAGGCACTCACTGCTCCCATATTGCTCCCGTTTGCATCACTCTCATGCCTCCCTGCACTTGTCCCCGAAAAAAATGAATTAAGTGGAAACGGTTAGCAGAAAAAGATATTTGTTTTCTGATGGATATTGCCTCATATCAAAGGGCAGTGAGGATGTGCGTAGGCTGGTCTGGAACTGGTTGGGACGGACACATGCGAGCAGGGTCAATGTATTCCTCAGATTATCATTTATATATTCAACAGTGGCACTTTAGAAACAAACACATTCACAAGAACAGTGGGGGCAGATCATCAATCTTATCTCTTGAATCAAATGTACTGAAGTAATGTTCCCAGAAAGATGGATGTTATTCTGTTGTGCACACATTTAAAGGGATGTAGACAAATATGACCTTGCTTCTAATTATATTCTTTTATAAAGGAGGTTTACCCACTTCTTCCCTACTTTGGTATCAACATTTTGCAAACATCTCCGTTCTCCGTGGCCCACACAGAAGCATTCCTATCAATCCCTGGAGCTTGGGTATCTTTGTGAAAACAAACTCCTGTGTTTTTGTCCATAACATTTTTATTTATTTAGCTCTGATGAAGTGTCTGTAAACTTCCAGCAGCCTTCAGCCTTGTTTGCAGTGCTTTGGGAACTGT
Organism: Rhyacichthys aspro; assembly: GCA_036850595.1. NCBI lineage: Eukaryota > Metazoa > Chordata > Actinopteri > Gobiiformes > Rhyacichthyidae > Rhyacichthys > Rhyacichthys aspro. Next base: position 1,110 of record JAWCTZ010000086.1, on the reverse strand, counting down.
TGACTCTATGCCCACTCACAAATCAAAGATAGCTTTGTGTAAAGTCATATATGGGTGACTTCCTGGTAAATCCAGTTGTTTTACCACATTGGATGTCTTCAGTGCTCAAACACGTTGTATTTAAGACATATGAGGCATTTTAGCCTGTATTTGTATCACACATTTCCCTTTGTTCTGTTAGGAATAAATGTAGGGGTTTAGACTAACATTTCTCTTTCACTTGATAACTGCTGTTATCGTGGGTCATGTCACAAACTTCATACTAAAGGAAAGATTTTAAAATCGTAACATTATGCTCAATCTTGAGGGGTATTTCTTAACATTTGATACACATTCGTTTGCACACTAACCTTCAAATATTAACAGTAGCCCAGCTCTCAAACCTGATGAAACTCAGTGATATAAACCTCCACATCATATTTACATAATGCAGCAAATTTTTAAATTCATTCAGCAAAACATGTCAACGATGCACTAATAAATGCCTGAAGTCCCCATCATTATAGCATCCCTTGTTCTGGTGGTAATCTGCCAAAAGCAGCCCTAGACTTTATCATATTATTAAAGACTTGACAAGAGACAATTAGGGACTCTCTGGATTTATTATAAAATGCTTGCTCTCCTTTGGCCTCTTTAGCTCGCATACAGTAACCAGTGTTCCTAATTATTTACTATACACAGACACTCTCATTAGTAAAGCTTTACCATTTCTCTTAGATTTCTCGTCAATTAGCACTTAGCTTTTGAGCAAACTCCCAAAGTCCCCCACGCTTTTGCTGTGGACTTTAAATTTACCAATCACCGGTTTTCTTATTGAATAAACAGCAAACTACGTTGACATGCAGGAACAAATAGCGCCAAAACAACTGAGTCAGGTTCATGACAAATGAATAAGAAAATCCCCCAGCATGAAGCATGTTTTCTTGTGCGACTTGTTCTCCACAGCTTTCCACTAAAATATATTAAAATCACGAAGTAAAGACTCATACTTATCATAGTGCATAGTAATTTCACACCATAATTGTAGACATTATCCACAAAACACAGCAGCAATGTCTCTGGAGCTCAGTTCATGGATTGGCTGATGTTTGATTGGTTTGCCCAATGTCA